>JAKWJA010000708.1:0-37780 GCA_027704765.1 Solanum habrochaites
GAAATTGTCGCCATGACTAGGCATAGTAATGTAATGATGTGGCTCTAAGCATGAATAGAATTACACCATTGCATTAACCCTAAGTTTCAATTGCAAACTAGGTGTCTAATATTGGTATGTGATGACATGTCAGTGAGCTGTGAGGAAATTTGAATAGTCCCCACTATTGGTATGAGCTAGACCTTGCCTGGTTAGTCATGCTAAAACAAGTAAGCTGGATAGACAATAGGAAGGATCATAGGGCCTATTCAATATAGCTCATTTATAGACTAAATAAAAGGAAACCAAATGAATTGATCCTTCTTGATCCAAAAATCTGAGCTAAAATTAGACATTTCTCTTTCACCCCAAACTGATTTTTATGGAACAAAGTGTATGGCCCTGGTACCTCAATGGCATGGGAACCTCAGCTTATGCCAAAAGCATAAGTGAGGGTCGAGCTAATACATGAACATCTTCATGATAGAGCCATTGACCAAATTTTGGGTATGTGACTTGACTCATGGCACAAAGCCATGAGTTGAGGGTCGGGCTATTAGGAATGCTCTGGAAAGTGGGTTGAAAGAACAAAAGAGAGAGAAAGAACAAAGTAAAGTGATCACGACAACTCGTTTGAAAGCAAAGGAAGAAAAATAAGAAATATACAAGAAAAAGACGAAGAAAAAGAGTTCAATTACACAAATGAAGAAAGAAGGGAAAATAGCAAGGTGACTGAAAGAAGAGGAGAAGAAATGGGCGAGGTAAATGATAGAAGTGGAAGGTTTAGCCGATATGTAAAGGAGGGCCAAAAAGCACTAAGTATACTAAATATTACCCCCTACCTTGACTTGAGCCTATGTTACAAACTAAGAAACTAGTCCTATCGTGATCATAAGGGTTGTATAGCGAACTTAGGCAGTGAAATAAGGGCAAGTTATGGCAAAAAGGTATGAAGGAGTGTGGCTGTGTTCGGAGACGTGAGTGTTGAAAGTAATCCCTTATACTCACAACTGGAAATTCATTGTGTGAAAAAGGAGGTCTTGTTTTAAAGGAGACCACTAGTTGCCCCCAGTAAGTTACAAGGACAATCGTTAGCACTCCTGGGTGAGAAAATGAAGAGGATAGGTGTTAGTGCCGTAGTGATTCTGCTGTATGTTTCTGATCCCACAAAAATTCAAGCATAATAGTGATAGCTACATAGATTTGATGAGATTAATGGCGATTTATAGCCAAATGATTGAAAGGGGACATAAACATGGATAAATATTTGTACAAAAGGACTAGGAGTGAGTCGTAGTGCGTGCTTGAAGACATCACAACGAATTTAGTTGAGGGTGTTTGTTGATATACCGTGGTTTATGCGTATTATTAATACTTTTTCCTTAAGTTTAGTATGCCAACCAGACTTTTTGTGCTAATTTTTATATAAGTTTCTACGTGTTTCGCTGAAATCTGTCCAAAGTTAAATGCGGAGATTTTAGTGAAGAAAGAGAAGAGAGAAGAGACCACCTACGGAGCTGATGACGGTCAGTCGTGCTTGTGACGGTCCGTAGGTGGGCCAGCGTAGAGAAGCGATGAAGGAACTAGATTGGGGAAGTCTGACCAAGTGCTGGGGTTACGTTAGCTTATGACGGTGCCGTCTTTGGCTATGACGGTCGTCTGCAGGTTAGTCGTTGAAGTTCAGAGAGTGATCACTAGTACAAGAAGATTCAAGAGTTGAAGTACTTTTGGAACGAAGCCCTCGACGGAAAGTGTGCTATGAAGGTCCGTCATTACTTGCATCGAGCCGGGATCGAAGGAAGAGCGCAGAGAAGAAATTTCATTCAAGTATGGGGCGACGGTGTACATGAAGGTCCGTCGCGTGCCGTCGACCCAGCCGCGTTTTGTCCAGATTTCCAGCTATTAGAACTTCTTTGTCTAATTAGGTTTTTGTTTTATTTCTTAAATACTTCGAAAAACATGTTTTGAGGTAGGACACATGATAGTTTAGACTCATGAGAGTAGACATCAGATTTAGACTTTGCGTATTAGGGTGGGGACCTTTTGAGATTCTGAAAGTGATTTTTGGAATAATCAAGCACAACTTTGGATTTTTATTCTTCTCTTGAAGAAGTACATGAATTCGTATTTAATATACTGTGAACTATTGATCTTTATGGCTATGAGTAACTAAATTCCAATTCACTAGGGTTGTGGGAACCAGAGGCAATAATGAGATAAACACTAACAAAAATAACAATTCTAGATTAGTGACGTGCATGTATTAATTATTCTTCGTTTAGAAGTTTTTAAGGATGGCAAACGTTAGAACTCGCTTAATGTACTTGTCGGACCCAGGAGCGGTAGATAATAGGAAAAGCAAATTATTAACATAGATTAGTGCTATACTATCAGTATGATTGGTAGACGGTATAACTTAGTCAAATACAAGAGCTAATTCTGATGGTGAAGGCTAAGGGTTTAGGATAGCAAACAGTAGCCGGACCAACCAAGGTACGGAGTGAGAGTTCTAGATGGGACCAAGGGGAATTTAAGAAAAATACATAACTTATCATCTTTGTCATGCAAGGATACTAGGAAAGAATTGTATCGTGAGAGTTATCAAGTTATGAACTGTGGGGAACCACGTAAAACCCTAGTACTTTGATTTAATTGATTAAAACCCAACATAAAAGATGCAAAGTGTCTCTTTCAAGTTCGTTATTTATTTTCACTTATGTAGATAGGCAACCCCTCTTTTTATGTTTTACTTTCCAAGGAAGTCATTGACCAAAAATAATCGTAATAATAGGTTGAACGTTAAGTCTAGGACTATTTTCCTCGATGGGAACGATCCCAACTACGAGTTGGGTATTTATTGACACGACCCAGCTTACTAGGATTCGCAGAAGTAATTTTGGACGTGTATAGATATGTAAAAATTGTGAGTCTTAGGTTGGGATGATGTTTATGAAGGTGTAGTTATGAGGTCGGTTGGGGGGGTAGGAGTACCCGTTTCATCCCTTTAGTTGTGTTTAGGGATTTGCTGTGCTGAAGTACCGGATGGTTTTGGTTACTAACCCCTTGTTCTACAATTTGTTGTACGTTGGGATCCCGGACTCTGTGATATTTCTCTTCTGATTGTCTGAGGTTTCTTGGAGATTTGAGAAGCAGTGTTTGTGCCTCAATGTACTTTCTTTATCCTTCGTGATGACCTTGTTCTTATTTAGGAAAACAAGTTATTTGAGACTAGCGTTTCTTTTGAACAATTTACATACTTTAGGGCTTGTACACGTGAACAACCAGATTTTTGGAGGGTGGTTTTTTTTGTCGAATTGATTATGAAATTTCCAAGTTTAGGTAATGGTTGAATTGTTTGGTGACTTGTATGGGTGGATAAGACGAGCGGCCATCACATCCATTTTTGGGGTCGTGACAAAATGGCATCAGAGCCCCAGGTTCATATGTCTCCTTGTGTACCAAGCCGAAGTCTCTAAGTAGTAGAGTATGAAGGATCTGTACGGAGGAGTCTGTACTTATCTTTGCGAGGCTTATTAGTGACTTTTTAAGAAAATCTTCAATTCTGGATCTAAATCGTGCGTATTTGGTTTAGTTTTTGACTATCATCCGCTTCCTCCATTCCCCTCATTTTGTGATGACTAGTGCGTTGTTCATAATGTTCTCAGTTGTTTGGTGAGTTTTGCGTATGGTTGAATGATAGATTGGTACTAGGGTTGGAGTCATATATTAATGAAATGATGTGTGGTTCGATTAATTGAAAGTGAAACCAATTAAATTGATGGCACGATAAGTTCATGCAACTTGAGGAAAACACAGTAAGATAAATTGTCATAATATGTATGAGTGCTTGCAATGATTAAGGACTTTTGTTACCACCAAGTGGAGGTTCAGATCAGCTTTTGCGGTTTTAAAATTGAGTGTATACCCAAAAGGTGGTTCTGCAAGACTTTTTTTTTTTTTGTTTTTTTTCACAATCGGTACCAATTATTACTTGGTAAAAAGTTTATGTTTTTTGCTACTCTTGCTAGGAACTGTCTATAAAGGATATGCACACACGTTTTAAGATGAGAACCCGAAAAAACACTTTGGATAGCGTATTATATATAGTTTAATGAATGCTAGAAACGTGTGGCTATTTGGGTATTAATATCTCGATCAGGTATGATGGGTTCCTAGTGGCTGGATTTAATAGACTTCACAATATGGCACTAGTTGTATATGAAAATGGATATGTTGATTGTTAAGTGTGATAAATAAATACCTAAAGAGGTATTAGTTGTATCATATGTTCAGATAATTGATTTGATGTTGAATAAGGTTGGAGACACCAACTAGTTTGTTACTCGGATGTTGAGCATAAGCATAATTCTATAAGCATTTAGTGTGCGATCTTCATGTACGAATTAAGGTGTTAGTCTGAGATTGCAGTGGATTCAGAGGGTTCTAAAGAGGATCAATATGTCATCTTAAGGTCCAAGGAATGGAAGATACCATAATGGCAAGCTTATGGGTAAATGAAGTCCAGGAGAGTATAATTGTGTGAAGGATTTGAAAATCTTACTAAAAAAGTGCATCTGATATTGGGTTAGTCTTTGTGGAACATTTTTATGGTAAGTTGGTTTTGAGACTGATGTCATGGCAATGACAAAGATTACTCTATGGTGGTAGCAAGGCTAAACGCGCGTAATGGTAGTAAGAGTTTGTGAGGATTGAGATTGGGATGAGCTAGATGGACAAAGATAGTTTGTTAAATGGATGTTTGTAAGTATGCCAAAAAACCCCTTGCGAGTTAAATGTTTATGGTTGGTATAGCTTCGGTGAGTAGAATGGTTTAAAGTAACGTGATAGGAGCGGTGTGTTGAAACACTGCTGAATAGAATTTAAAGGAGCCTAGAGGGCATAATGAAAAAAAAAATAATAAATTATAATAGTTGATGTAGTGTAGCCTTCGAAAGAGTGGTGAGGGTAAGAATATTTTCTTTGATTGCAAGGGCTAAAGATGGACCATTTCACATGGGTTGAGAATTGGATTTAGAGACAATGATTTCACAAATTTTCTTTGATTTGGAAGATATAGGGTCACAAGATCATCAGATTGTTAAAAACTATTGGATACATCCTGTGAGAAAGGACTTTATCTTACGTGAACGATCGTTCAACCTGAGTATAATAATTAGTTCTTTGTGGTTTGAGTTTTTGATAAGGATATGGTAGGAATTTTAGCGAAGATATGATAAGGTCGATGGAGAGGTGTAGTTGAATGATAAGCTAAAGATACGTGACATCATAAAGATATTAATATATGAACTAATGTGGTAGATAATGGGATTGTGTTACATGGTTGGGATAGGATTAAAAAATAATCAAGTTTTTCATTGTGAGTTAGATGTGTTGTTTGTCAAGGTATGAATGATATGGGTAAGAATGATTGATCAAATAAAAGAAGCATTTGGAAGACTTAAAAATAATTTGAGTAGTAAATTTTGTTACTTTTTGATGTTATGCCAAAATGGATTTCAGTAATGCATGAGTTAGAGGATGCTGGTAAACATATCAGAGTGTTGGTTAAAAGAATAAGATTGGAAACGAGGTAAAAAAAAAGAATAGGAAGTTTGGTATGTGAAAGGATTTCAATATAGTTAGAAAGCACCATGGGAGGAATTTAAGAGTGTGAGAAGAAGACCTTCCATAAGAGTCTTGGTATTAGAAGTTGAAGGATTGTATAATTTTGTCATTTATAAGTTCTAATTGACTAAGGATGTGAATTAGTAGGTTATACTTATTAGGAATTTATAACAATTTTTTTGAAGAGTGGATTTTGTTTATTGTGAAAAACATGGAGGTGTGTTTACAATTATGGTTATTAGGTGGAGCTAAATTTTCTTCACAGTATGAGAGATATTTATTATGTTCAACGGGTGGACCAACAATTTTACATAAAATTAATGAGGATTGAGGAGATTTAAAATATTATTTATGGAATGATACAAACTATTATGAGGTGTTACATAAGCATTTGATGTGAGTCATAGGTTATGAGCTATGGATGATTATTGGAGTGCCAAAGATTTTTTTCGTCTTTCTGATGGTACTGAGGATGATGCTTGATGATAGGTAAAATGGTATATGAACGAATTATGTGGGTTGAACTGAGTGTTATTCAATGTTGTGTTTTGATGGTAATGTACTTTTGATTAAAATTTGTATTATCAGTCTTGGGGGTAACGTTGTACTTGTATCATGAATGCTTAAATGAACAAAAGGGAAGAGAGTTCACAGTTCAAAAGAAAAATAGTGGAGGCAATAATGTGCTTGCTAAGAAGGACTTTGTAGGTAGAGACTGTTTATAGTAAGGGTAAATGATTGGTGAGTTATGATGTTTGTTAGATTGAGAGTTCATGAATTTAGTGGTGTGTTGTTACGATGAGAAATATGTGGGTTGATAAATTGAGGTATTGTGAGATTGTAATGGAGATCAGACTAGTTGATTGTGGGTGGATTAAAAATTACATAATAGAGTAAGATGAATAATAATGTGTGATATGGTCACTATGAAAGATATCAAGTGTATATCGACTTTGATTTTGTAGATTATATATGGTCAATTATACTTCCGTTTTCGACTATGAGTTGGCATGTGGTGATTTTGTACCTCTACCTACATTAGTGTTTTCATATCTAGGGGTGTATCCATAGTGGTTGGATAGGGTGGGTATCCGATCTGCGAGTCTTATTGGTAGGATAGGATCGCTGGAATGACTGGAATTTGATGATATGACATTATTTAACGTTGTCTCTGGAATCCGTTGAAGGTATACTTGTGGTCGACATATAAGAATATTATGAGAACTTATATAAAAAGCTACTATGAAGAGTTACAATTGTTTAAAGGTATTGGTAGACGGTTCTACATTTTGACAGTGCTATCGCAGGTTGGGTGGTTTTTTTACTTGATCTTATTTCTTCTTGGGTTAGACCATAAGTTTGATTTCACCTTGATGAGTAACAATATATCTAAAAGTCAGATTCTGCATACCTTAAGCCATGAAAAAATTGTGTTGTGAAAAGGAAAACCTGATAAGATTTGTGGATGGTTTGTTGCAGTACGGCGTATGGTGGTTGGTTGAGATTACACTTCTTCTCGTAGTACGTATTGATCGGAAGTCTATCGGGGTTATTTGAGAAACGATTCTTCATGATGATTGTATTAAAGGGTCCAGTGGGTTGAGTAGATTGTGTAGTTCATCAGTTTTAGTTGGGCTTGATAATCATCTTGATTTTAAATCCTCTAAAGTTTTTTGTTTTGAAAGTTTAAGTCATTGTAGTTTGCTCCTGATGAATGATTTTAAGGGGATACTTACTTGGATATCAGAACATCGATCGGGAAGATATACCCCAAATTGTTGCGAACATGGTTATTTTTCTTTTCTTCTTATGTTCGAGGGCGAAACACAATGATTTCTAGTGGTGGATCTTGTAATGACCGTAAGTTATTCTTGAGAATTTTGAACATCATTATAACCTTAGTTAATAATGTGAGTAATTGTAGATAATTGACACATAGATAGTTAATGAGGTTAAAGTTGATAATTTATTTAAGATTCTATACCTTTTGAGCCCACTATATAATAAAAATAAGTAAGTTAAAAATTATCTATTTAGTACCAAATCAATTTAGAAAAAAAATATATTAAGAAAGGGAAAGAAACAAACGTGTGTGGCGGACGTCCAATAGGAGCAGAAGCGAGAGCGTAGTAAGAAATTTTTTTTAGCCAATTCAACTCTTCGTTAGACTTAAATAAATATCATTTATAGGAGTATTATTAAATAACTACAATAATTAATTTGTAAAAGACTAAAAAGCGAGGAGGAGAAAATTTTGCATGGTATGGAAATTAATGATCTAGAAGATTGGACAAATTCATAATTAATATTATATTTTTATATAAAATTGTCATTTGGAGAATTACGATGCCAATGGTGGCCATAATAGTCTAATGATAGAGTTGATAAATTGAGTTTGATAATGTGAGGGGAAAATAATTAATTTTAATAACAGATTGCTTACTTCGTATGTAGTTTTATTTTACTTTGAGAAATAAATAATTACATGAAATAAAAGTACTAGTCATATTATGATTGACTCATATCTTCGGGATGAAGTGTGAAGTTGAGTTGATAATCATCACAACAATCAATTTTGTTTGAAAGACTTTTGACTCTGTTATATTTGAATTAGTTAGAGGAAAATTTGAGACTAAATCTAGGCTTGAATTTTGAAAGATGAGAGTTCATATGTAATGGATCTAGATTTAGAAACTTTAAATAAATTTGGATGAGTTTTGGCTCCTAGGCTACAATAGCAATATAGGTGTGTTAGTTTGAATCTTAGTGTGATGATGTATATGAATAGATGCTTGAGTTGGAATGCTAAACAAATGGAAGAAAAAAAAAAAGAAAGGAAAGGACTCAAGTCCCGAATGATTGATCTACTCTTTGAGGCAAGTGGATTTCTAAAACTCTCTGTTTAAGTTGTATGAAATGCGGTTGTATTTCCTGTGGTAGATGTTTGAGAAACGGAATGGTGATGGGTTGATGCCATATGGATTAATTCTAATCTGCAAAAAAAAAAGGGGGTACAAAAGCAATGTGATTAATTGTTTATGTGTGTGGTGGTGAGAGCGTTGAGAAAGGTTGAAGGCTTGTGAATCATTGTTGATAAGTTTGTGTGGTTTGTGAACTATGGACGATGTATGAAAATGGTATCTCCTCAGTATTTGTTGTGACTTTCATATGCCTTATTCTGAGGCCTTGGTGTGATAAGTGTGATGGGGCCATTGAGAAAAAATGGGTACTTAAGAGTATGCTACCATTCGAGGGACGTGTTATCGCGCGTCGCGATGGCTTCTATATTACGAGGGAGGGACGATCGCGTGCGCTGAGGTTACTCTTATCGAGGTCGTGTCGTGCGCCCACGCGATAGATGCTATGGAAAGATATATCCCCCAGGGGTCCCGGACTGCGAGACAGGGGGTGTGTATCACTAGGTCAGACATGCATCATTCTACTTGACATTGCATCCATGAATTGCACATACTTATCTTAGTGAATTTGATATCTTGTTTTGCTGATCTTCTGATTGAATTTCGGCGGCACTTGTGATTGATCAATATGAGCTGGTTATTGCGGATATGTAATTGTTAAATGTTGTTGTGAGGATATGTAATTTGTTCTAAGTGTTGTTTTTTGAGGACATGCTATGTAAACTGTGAGCTTTAGGGGGCTGATTGTTTATGCAGATTGTAGTTGCGGAGGTTCAGGTTGGTGGTAGGAGTACCCGTATTTCATCCCCTAGCTGTGTTTAGGGATTTACTTGCTTGGAGTACCGTTTGTTGTGGTTTTTGTACTCACCCCTTGCTTCTACAATTTTTTTGTAGTAGGGTAGTATCCCGGACTCTGTAGATATTTATATTCTGTTGTCTGAGGTTTATTGGAGATTTGAGAGCCAGTTGTTGTCGCTCAACCGTACTTTCTTTTCCTTAGTTATACCTGTTCTATTCTAGAACAAGTTCATTGAGACTAGCGTTTCTTTTGAATCAATTGTAGTACTTTAGAGGCTTGTACACGTGACAACCAGATCATTTTGGGGGTTGTTTTGAATTGATTAGAAATTTCCGCATTGTATTGTAAAGGTTGAGAATTTAGGCTGACTTGTCTTCGGGGGATAAGACGAGTGTCAAGTCACACTACATTTTTGGTGTCGTGACATATATAAATGTGCCCTTTAATTAGACTTCTTTCACATTATTTCATTCAACTTTGGGTATGCAAACTTGATGGTGAGGACAATATTTAGCAAACTATTAAAACGGGGAGGACATTTTTGTTTATTTCACATAAATACAGGGCATTTGACCCCTTTTTCATTTTAAAAATATTTTTTGGGGCGAGAGTCATGTTTACAAACGTATCAAAAAACATTCGGGATGCAAATGAATGTGTAAATCAATATTAACGTAGTCTAGAATTACGAGGAGTAAGTATGAACGTAAAAACGTGAAATCCTAGCATTAAAGCATCATCTTGTTTGAATTAATTATTTTATTTGTTTTTTGGTTTTTAAACCATTTTTGTTTTAAATTTTAAATATATTTTTCAATATTGAAAATCAATTATATTTTAGCATGAGAATTTTTCTAAGTTTAGTACTTTTTCTAAAAAGAAACTCTCATAATAAATGACATGTGGCATACATTAATTTTTTAAGACAATCATGTTTAAAAATGATAGATTGATGCCTTACAACCAACTATTTTTTGTCAGACTCTACGTATGTCTATCGTCTTTTCGTAATAAAGATTCTATATGATGAGATATATATATATATTAGATAAGATGATATAAGATTATATAGAATATATAGATATATATATATATATATATCATATATATTTCATTCTGACTATTTATCATTTTTGTGTTGTAGTTGGTACATTCTAAAATATAGTTGGCATTTTTTTCCTAGAGGGTTATAATATTTCTCAAATGATAATTCAAGATTTTTATATTTATTGTTTATTTATTAAATTTTTTTGAAAAATTATTAAATGATTTTACTTTACTTATTTTCCTTAGGAATGAAATTATTTTTAAAAAAAAAAAAAAAAATTGTATTATATTTAGAGTATATCTCCTAAATTATGCGACTTACTTTCATATTTATGTTGCATAAAAGAGTTTTTGGTAAAATATCCCTCAACTATGACTCAAATCTAATGTATTCCTTAATATTATCTAAGGAGCAAACAAAATCTTATTATAAGATCCAAAAAATAACACGAATTATCCTTCAGTTATTTTGTGAAGAAAGTGATTGAACAATGAAAGAGAATTTTTTTTTCTATTTGGTCATGTCCTTGGCCACGACGAAACGATAATTACTAAAAGAATAAGTATATGCTATAGGAAGTGTAATCTTGCATTTAAATTGGTGGTGTTGTCAGTTATAGAAGTATGTTTTTTTGCATCATCAAGTAAATGACTCTGCACCATACTAATTTTGAAATATTCGCTAAAGACGTTCCGAAGGTTAAAAAGGATACGTTAAAAAATATCATTTCAAATGTATTACATCAAACTATTAGAGATTTCTTTAGTAAACTATGAAGGGTTAGTTATACTATATAATAAAGTTTCACATTTATTACAAGTATAATAATGCATGAAATAGTGAAATTACATAGATTTTGTTATAGAATATATAAAAATAATTACTTTATTTGAAACTTTTTAAGTGGGGATGTTTTGTTTTTTTAAGAATATTCAGAAATGAATATATATTTTGTCTGAATATAATTTAAATCTTCAATTTAAAAAATTAATAAAAAATCACCAACTTTGATTAGGTTAACCATGTGTATATAGATTCTTTACTTGACACATTTTGTGTTAGTACGTGAGTTTTAAAAAATATAGGACAACACTACTAAAAAAAGGCCAAAAAAAGCGACCTAAAAAAGGAGACTCAAAAATAGGTCAATAAGAACGAGACCTATGAGGGGTCTCTATTTAAAATGAATATCTTTTAATTTTTTTTTGTTCAAGTGGAAGAGACTCGTGAGGTCAATATAATGAATAATTTTTTTTTTATCATGGATATTTTAAAAAATTAAAATTTTTCATCTAATTTATCATATAAATTGGAGACCTCATGAGGTCTCTTAATTTTTTAACTATTCAGATTAAATTAAATTATTATTTTTAATTTAACAAGTTGAGACCTCATGATCGTTCTACGTGTTAAATTAAAATAATAATTTAAAATATTAAAAATGTAGAGACATCATTGAGGTATATTAACAACACAAAAAACCTAGCCAAAATTAAATAACTTACTTTCCTTCCCTCTCTCTTAAAATTTTTATCTGCCACGAACTGCGCGATGATATCTCTCTCTTTCTCGCGACGCGATTCCTCTTTTCACGACTGCGAGGGCTCTCTCTCTTTCGCGCCGACAGCCCTCTCTCTCTTTCCAATGACTCCCTCGCGACCTCCGCCTCATCGCGACCCTCTCGCCGCCAGCTCATGCTGCGCATCGCGACCCCCCGCAGACAGCTCCATGCTTGCCTCGTCAACGACCTTCCGCATGCAAGCTCTGCTGCCCTCGTGACCCTCTCCGCACCGCCTATCGCTCGCCAGCAGCAGCCAAGCATGCCGTCGCGACCCTCTCCGCCGCCAGTCTCGCGCAGCAGCAGCATGCCCCTCGCGACCCTTCTCGACTCACGCCAGTCTGCAGCAGCAACAGTCGCCTCAGCAGTGGGAGTTTGCCTCCATCTACAGTTAAATTTAATTTATTATGGTTATTAAAACTAAATGTGTTAAGATCATGAGAGGTTGTTTGAGGTTATTTGATTGTATTATTATATATTTATATCTCATTGTGAGATTGTAATTGGCAACAAGACTTATGTTATGATCTTTAATGACCAAAAACATTGGTAAAATGTGTGTGATACATCCTTGATTAATAAGATGAAAATGTTCTTTAAGCCACCAAGGTAAACATGATGAAAAAAAAGGTGACGTCAAGAAGACATTTTTGACTATATGACTAATTAGATCTCATGATATCAAAGATATTGAAAGTAATTACTCATAAGAAATCATTTATAAATTAAGCAGGAAGCACTCACGAATTTTAGAAAAATAATTGTTGTTAAGCATAAGTACCAAACATAGTTGATCCTATGAGACAAAATTGATTTCTTTTGAAATCAATTTGTGTCCATCTAGTGTGACACACTTAGCTTTTAATTTAGAAATAATTATTTGTAAGCATAAGTACCAACACTAGTTATCCTATTGATGATTCAAATTGATTTTTCTTGTGACATCAAATTGTGTTCCATCTAGTTGGCACTTAGCTTTAATTTAGAATAATTTTGTTTAGCATAAGTAACCAACACTAGTTGATCCATTGATGACAAAATTGATTTTCTTTTGAAAATCAATTTGTGTCCATCTAGTGTTGACACTTAGATTTATTAAATTTTAGACAAATAATTATTTGTAAGTTTTGTAAACTATCGTGTTAGTATTAAGTTAAACAAAAAACCCTCAATTAACTTAGAAATTGTTAGGTTAGGTAATAAGTTAAATTGGTACTTATAGGATTAGAAGTTAGTAAAACTAGACTAACTAATTAGACTTAGAAAATTCATTAAGTTGGTTAAGAAGTTAAAATTGATAACGATTGTGTTATGTTGACAAATTTAATTTATGATCTGTGTAGATGATCGATTAGGTGGATGTTATAATAATATGACTAATTTGGCGAAATGAGGCTTAAAGACCCTGAGTTTGTAGAAGGTGTCATTGGTTTGTTGGAGTATGCAAGCCATTAGATCTCTTTCACGTAGTGGTATGATTAAGTGTACTTTGTTAAATAAATGTCAATGTTGATTATGAAAAACCAGATGCTGTGTTGAGCCTTCTATCATCGAAATGGGTTTTAAAAATTACACTTGGTGTAGGAAGTCATTGAGAAATTGATAAAACTGATGTATGTCCAAATTATGTTCCTGGTGTGATGAATGAGTTTGAACGTAGTAGCAATGTGAATTCTGCCAAAAAATTAAGAATGATGACATGGTTCAGATGCTTTTGGTGTTGCATTTGATTTTGATTTTGTCTTAATCAGTTTGTGAAGAAGTCCTACATGTGAATGCTAAAATTTCTTTGAAAAATTGAAATCTGCTAGTCGGCCTTTATATGAGGGGAGTCCACTCATAGTTAGTCTATTGCGGTTAGATTATAAGTATCAAATCAGATTGGAATGTCCTCAAGGCGGCCAATGGACTCTGTGATTGACTTATTCATTGATTTAGTTTGACCAATTTTTGAAGGACATTTTCTTGGGGAGCCCATCAGACTTATCAATGATAAGATGTTGTTAATGGTTTTAAATTCACTCACTTGAGAATACTACAACATATAAAAAATAACAATAGTGGGAGTTTGGAGTAAAAGGTGGTGATGGAAAATTAGAGTGGAGTTGATTATTATGGTGGTACTCAAGGGAGGTTTGGAAAGAGAGATATTCCGGTTGGCTACAAAAAAAATTATTGTAGTTAGATTGCAAGTGTTGATCCAACCCCCAAAAGAGGTACGAGAGAAATCAAACAAATAATATCATTGAAGAAAGCACAATATAAATACTTTTCATTAAGACTTATCATTACAATAAATTTCTGGCTTTGATTGTAGAAAAAAATGAGTGCTTGGTGGCCGTCCGGAACATGAGGCCAATAAATTTGTGTATGCGCAAACTTTCTACAAGGAAAGCTACGCTACTCCTTGCTAGTTTTAAAAACAAAAAAAAAAATAAAAAAAAAAAAAAAAATGTGTTTTAATAAGCTCGTAGAGATAATAGCAAACCTATGCTGGGTGTCTACGGAGGACAATTGGGCCAAAATTCTCGTGCATTGGAAATATGCCATCCAGATTGAAGCCAGATTGAGTGAGATCGATAATTAAAAAAGGCAAGATAATCTACTAAGGGTGGATTCTCTACACACAGTGGGGCTCAAAGTCAAGCAAGTGTGAGGAGGAAATTGGTGTGTCATCATATTTCTTTGTGTTGTAGAATTTTCTTTATTAATATTTAATTACTCTTGATTATAACTTATTCAGTGTATGTAGGAAAAGGAACTAGGAAGACCGATAACTCAAGCTGAGGCAATTTAAGGCACCACCACATTAGACAAGAGAAAAATCATAAGATCCAGACGTTTGGGGCGGTGAACGCGAGCTGAAGTGACCTATGTAAGCCTCTAATTTTAAAAAATAATTACTTATTTCGAAATTTATATTCTCATATGATAACATTCAATTTTAGAAGAATCGATATCTTCAAGCTTTGGAGGATTTACAACAAACCTGCTGAGAAAAATCGATGGTTATGACACTTACCTCACAGAAAAAAGAGCGAGAGCCTGGTTAGACTTGACTTGTGGGCCGAGTAAGTAGATATGGGTATTGCATATGGAATTGCCGCATTAAAAACCTTTCGTGAATTTTCTTTGAGTTTTGAAGGCCTAACTAGTTCAAAGCATGATGAATCAATGAAGAAAATTTGGCTATGGAAGAAGAAAAGATTGTTGAGAGATCTAGCCAAGACGAAGAAGCAAGGGCTAGGGAAAGGCGGTTGGATTACAGTTTGCGGCGTGTAAGCCTCAATTCGATGCATTACTGCCTCAGGAGGGATCCCCTGTTCTGGTGATTGGCACTTTCCCTCCTCAACCTCTCAATCTCAACCTAAGCAATATCCAATGTATGGTCAACAAAGAATATGACCCATGATGAGAGTAGTGATGAGAAAGTATGAAGAAAGTGATTGATATGTGGCAACACACTACCACATTAGTGAAGTTTAGACTTATTGATAGTTCACTTTATGGACTTTGGTTTTACTTTCTAATTTTGTATGGGAATTATTTATTTGTGCATCATTTGATTAACGTTTGGAATGTATTATATAAACTTATGGATATTCATGGTTTTTTGTTTTCTAATATATAATTATGTGAAGTGAGTTGCAATTAGTTGATAAGAGAATATTTTCGTAATGTATTGCTTCAATTGAGCTTTTTGCAGCTCTTTGAGTTTGATTGGGTACGCGAATTTTAAAATGACACGGGTGATGAGAAAGCCCCAGAGAAATAATCATTTTCTGCAGTTTTTTTCCAGAAAAGAAGACTCATGAGGTCTCTATTTTGCAATTAATTTTTCAGATTTCATCATAGAGACCTCATGAGGTTTCTTTTTTGCCATTAATTTTCCAGGAATGTCATATTAGAGACCTAATGACGGTCTCCTATTTACCATTTTCTATTTTAGAAATGCAGAAGAGAGACCTCATGAGGTCTCCCCTTTGTATTAATTTTTTCCCCAAGCTATTTCATAATGGAGACCTCAGCAGTTCTCATAATAACATTTTATATATGCAAAATCGAGACATCATGGAGGTTTCTTTTTGATTATATTTCCGGTAAATTCATTATGGAGACTCGTGAGGTCTCCATACTATAAATGCAAAAGAGAGACCTCATAGGTCTCTACTTTAAAATTATATAAAATTAAATTAAATAATATAGTAGCGGAACAATGAGGGGCTCTTTATATCAAATATAAAATTAAAACTAATATATAAATTGTGACCTCATGAGGTCTCTATTTTTAAAAAATATAAATTAAATTAAATAATACAATAGTGACCTCGTGAGTCTCCTTTGATAAAAAAACAGATTATGTGTGGTGACCTCGTGGGTCTCCGTTGGGACCTCATGAGGTCATCTGTACAAAGTGACCTGCATTACGGACCTAGCGTTGAGGTCTCTTGTTAGGCTCTTTTCTTCCGAAAAGAGACCTCGTGATGTCTCTTTTCTAGTCTCTTTTTGGCCTTTTTTTAGTAGTGAAAGGGATTGGGTGAAAGGTAGGATGAATCTTGCAACTTTTGGATAGTGGTATTAAGGATGTTTTTTTGTTCACGAATTTAACAGAAGGATGTGCTGTAGATTTGGAATTTTTTTATCATACTCTAGAAATAATTTTTAACCAAATTTATGCATAAAACGTCTCTCACCTTACACCCGCTACTTTTTCTTTAAAACTGCTCTAAAAGAAACAACCAAGTTAGAAATTACAAAAAAAAAGTGAAATCTCAACTACAAATGAATTCCATTGGATGATACACCAATGAACGTTTAGAATTTGTCGGTGCACATTCCACGATTTTCAAACAATTTTAAATAGCATCACTTTCTTAGACGGTTCAATAAGAATAGAGGGCCTTTCTTTTGCTGAAGCTAAATTAAAAAAAAAAAAAAGATCTTATGCTTCTATATATATATATAGATATTTCTTATATAAATTTGTAATAATGTAATTGTTATTATTTTTAATGTCAATGTAAAATTTCGTATTGTAAACAATTTTTAAGACACAATAGGCATATCTCAATTAATATGATACATAATTAATGCTAAAAGTGTGTATCTTACATAATTTCGTATGATTATGTGTTTGAAATTACAATATGAATTAAATTATTTATAAAAACCATTAAATATTCTAGAGTAGTAGGAATATCAAATAAAATAAAAATTGAGGTTTTACTTGATTGAGTATAGCAATTAGAGCATCATTTATTGTAATATATTGTAATTACATTAATTACAAAAGTAGTTTTAAGTTCATTCTGATTGTTCCGTTTAGAAGGCATTCAAAGTAACAGACATTGTCTTTCAATTTAATTAGATGATCCTAATTAATTTGAGTTGAAATGGTCTAAGAGACTCTCAAAGAATACAAGACAATTTTACAAAAATAATTTTAAAATATAATTAATTCAAATTGAAAGTGAAATTAGACAAATTATAAGACGTAGAAAGACATAATCCGAACAAAAATACATAATTTTTGTGTATTTTTATACATATTATCATTTGAATACTTTGAGGCCTCAGCAATGAAATCTGAAGTAATTTTAATTATGATATATATTTTTAAAAAGAATACATATATTCTTATTCAAGAAAATAAAATCCATGTAGTTTAGGGGACAAATTTTAGTCCATGAAATTATTGAACAAATAAGTTTTATAGTAGTAGTGGAAAGTAATAAGTAAATGTTTTGTTGGTGAGGCCAATTATTGAATAAATAATTTGGAGTTTAAAAGTAAAGATGTTTGTGGTGCATTTTTTTTTTTTAATTACTTTAAATTTTTCTGTGCATGTATTAATTACTTAAATTAACTGTTTTTAAGTGAAAAATATTATCCACGATCACTCGAATCTTTACATATTAATATGATGTATACAATGCCATGGCACTCTTCAAATTGCCAAAGAAAAATGTGTCAACAATCGTTGAGCTTCTTTATGATAATATATTAAACGATGTTGAATTCATGCAAATGACAAATTTTATATAACATGATATTTGTATTTGATAGTTAAAATTGTTGAACAATAGAGAATGTAAAAAGAGACAACGGCTTACCTGTCTCTTCTAAGATAATTTATGCACATCTATTATAGGTTGGTTCTTAGCCACAACTATCTGTTAAAATATAGTAGTTAGATTACAATCCAATCATAACTATTATAGGGATTAAACTAATATTAGGGATTACATCAATATAGGTTGTTGGTTTTCTAAGAAAAAAATTTATGTGCATTCGGGTGTTTATATCAAATAAATGCAAATGTATTATTGCGTTGATTTAATGGAAGCAAAATAATTATAATTTAAAAACATGACATGCATATATGTGATTTAATATAAATATTCGATACGGATAAATTTTATCCAATTTTCTGATTGCTCAATATTGTGAGCAAGGCATTATACAACCCAAGGGCCAACCCCCTCCTTGTTACTACAATAAATTTAAGAAAAAAAATATATAGACTTAAAAAAATTACGATCTAAAATATATATTTGATATAAGTTATAATTAAAGGGGGTGTGACTCAATTTTTTTTCATACGTGTCATTTAGTGGGCCACACTCACAATATCCCAAGACTATAATATGATTCTAACGTTAATTTTATCTTAGGTGGATAGGTGGTATTAAATACAATTTCAGTCGCGTTGTGATCATAGATTTTTAAATATTTTGGCAATCACAGTGTTTCACTGATCTATGGAGAGTTATGTCCAGACTTGACATTTGAGGTAGGAGCCTAAGCTATTTTGGGATAGAAGGTTCGCAAGCTTAGGACAAGGAGATTGCTTCAGTGATGAAAGTGACATGGAAGCACACGATCTGCGGGAGAGGCATTTGGGAGACAGAGTTTGACATGCGTACCAGAATCCTCAACTTTTTGCAAAGCAGCAGGTAATTTATTTTCTTTATGTCGAGGACGAACATTATTTTTAGTGGGGGGATAATGTAATGACCGGAAGGGTATTTTGGAAATTATGAAAAATTGTTTAACTTGGAGGAATTAATGATGGGTGTCAAGATAATGAATTAATTAATGGATAGTAGTTAGTGGGGGTGGTGGTAATGTAATAATTTATTTTAAGAACCCTATAACAATTTCCTCCATATATTAAAATAATGAGTAAAGTAGCATTTTAGCTAATAAGAATTTAGGAGAAAAAAAAAGGAAAGGGAAAAGAAGAAAGGCGACGGAGTTTTCGACATTGCGGTGCCGAACAGCCTCCACATAATTTCTTCCCATGCATTAATTACTGAAGGTCTTCCTTAATTTTGCACACATATGTAATATGAAGCAGTATGGTAGGAAGAAAGAGAATTAACCAACCTTTAAATTTTATTATTTTATAATATTTTGATGGTTGTTAAAAAAATTAAAATAAAATAATACCCTAATCATTGGCAATGTTGCGAGGATATGATCTAATATCTGTATGTTTGGAAAATTGATGAAGATTATGAAATCTGTAAATTATTTTTTTTGCTATTTCGATTTTAAAATCATCCAACTTTAATATTTTCTTTTCTGTTATTATTTTCTTTCTATTGTTCACATTATAAATAAGATATTATTAAATTGGGTTGAGGAAGTGAGTGAAAGGAAAATATACGTTAAAATTTGTATTTTGTAAAGTTGAGAATGTATCAGGATAGTGACCTCTACTAATTAAGCCTTGGAAGTATTGGAGAGTAAATTATAGCACTATCCTTACTATGTGAGCATATTATAATTTAGTTTGTTACAAGTGTACGATAAATAATAATGTTGGGAATATAGAGTTGGTATTGAAAAAAAAACAGGGGACTAAACCCTCACTTAGACTTGGAAAATATAATCGTTGAAATGTTAGTTGGCATCAAGAATTACGAACTTTGATTATAATTTGGGTGAATTTTTAGGCAAGATTAACACCACACAAAGGGGGAGTGTTGTTAATTCTGGAAACCTTAGTTGTGAATTATACTGCATAGATGCCATCGATTTGGAAGCTCAACGGAAGGGAAGGCTCAAGTCTCAGAGTGATTATTCGAGTGGTTTTTAAGGCAAGTGGATTTCTAAACCATTGTTAAGAGTATGAAATCGTGTATTTTCCTCTGTGTGATATTAAGAGTGACTGGAGAACTTGTTGCTGATTGGTAGTGTTGTCTTCCTGGATGTAATTGTGTTTGTTATCAAAATGGGCTATCTCCTCATTTCTCATTTGAGCAGTTCAATTGCCTTGTTCTGAGACATGATGTGAATAAGAATTAAGTGAAAGAGATGTACTATTCAAGGGTCGTATCGCGCGCCGGATGGTATTATATTTCAGGGGGAAGTATCGCGCGTCGCGATAGTGTACTATTATCGAGAGCGTGTCGCGCGCCGCGAAAGGATGGATAGATTATGTCCCCCATGGTCCCGGACTGAGAGGACAGCGGTGTGTATCGTAAGAACGCTGCATCCCGATATTTGACATGCATCTCATGGGCATTGCACATTTTATATTGATGAAACTTGACACGTCTTGTTGATCTGTGATTGTTCTTCTGTGACAGCTTGTAACTTGATATTGAGTTGTTATTGAGCCCATGGGTAAACAGAGAAGTTTGGTATTGAGTTGTGTACACCCCACCTCCCACTCCTACCAATTCACACTCTCACCCCAAACCAGCACCTATCCCTTCCAACATTCTCCTCACGGACCCAACCCCACAAACAACCCCCTTCTTCCCACCAACCTGAATCCCCCCCCACACCGCCCTACTCAAATCTATCCCCCAGATACTCCCCCAAAGGCACCCCTCCCCAGACCTCCCCTTCTCCGCCCATATGCCTAACCTCGGATTACCTACTTCTCCTCCCATCCCCAATGCAACTATTACCACTCGAACCGACGCCTAATACCCATCCTCCATCTCCCTACCCCTTCTTTCCAACCTATCTCAAAAACCTCAATCAAATCCCCGCCCCTCTCCCTTAGATTTACCCCCCACACCAAAACCTCCAAACCCCACATCCACAATCTCTACGCACCACGCTCAAGTTCATTTTACCTGCCCCACTTTCATACAACGATATCACTTCCACTCTCCCCAACAAGCGTACACCAAACTTTCATCCACCACGCCCACCATCACCCTTACAGTATCCCCGCCTCCCCACCTTTCCACCGTCCTCCTGTCGACTCTTATACTAACCAAACAAATCCAACCCTACCGCTGTGCCTCAACCACCTCCCCCACCCCCCCTCCCATTTTCACCCCCCTACAATCTCATACCCCATTCTTCCAAAACATAAACCATCCTACTCCCCTTTACCTGCTCAATATCTTTCCTAACTCTACCTCTCGTCTTCCGGCCACCCATCCTGACCCTTCTTTTACTTACACAACTCGGCACGACACCACCCCCACACAAGGTCCCCCAGCCTCCCACCACCTACTCTCTCCCACGATACCCCCAACATATCCACCTCCCGCCCCACCTCAAACTTCCCCCCCGCACACTACCACGAGCCCCAACCCTTTCCCGCACTCCCACCTTCCCCCCCATCACCCCCATCCCATCCCCCACCTTGACACTTACTCCACCAAACCTTCCACTCATACCTAGTTCCCTACTCCTTACCAATCCCACTCCGCTACCAAACACCCCCCCCTCCCCCAACCTCTAGCACTACCCCCCCTCACTCCTGAGACCCTAAGCACCCACCCGCGTACTCAGCAACCCACTGTAGGTCCTCTCTACGTCCCCCACCCTATTACCGACCCCCTCATATTCCCTCCACTCCAACGCCCTCCAATCACTCTACTCCATACTCTCCCCTCACACTAAGACATCCACCCCCATCCCGCCACCACTTCGCTTATTCCGGCCCCCACCCCACGCACCATCCCCCCCCCCCACCCAGATCTAACTCAGCTCTCCCACGCCCCCATAATCGCCATCATCGCAGCATACTCGCCCCTTCTCTTCACACCCATCCCACCTCTCTAACCCATCCACATCCCACACCCACAAAATAAACACACATTCCTCCCCCACTTACGGCCTTTTAACACAACTCACCCCTCTATTACCCCGCCCCCTTCCTCCCATTACTTTACCACAAAACGGTCCCCCTCATAGAGTCTATTGAACCCACCCCGCCTTCCAACTACCCCATCCCAACCCCCCCCTTTACTCCCTCCTCCCCCATACCCACCGACACACCCCTCCGACCCTCTCACCCCCACCCACAATCCCCCAACATCAACCCTCCCTCCTAACACCCCACTTCCCCAACCCCATCCCACTGTTCCTACCCGTTTTACTCTCCCCCCGCAACTACTAGATCCCTCTTCCCCCCCAATCCGCTCTTCCACCACTCTCCCCCACTTACTCGTGTAGACTCCCACCAATACACCTCACTCCCTCCCTCTTATTCATCCTATTCCCTCCCAGTCCAACCCCCCTCCCATACCCCCCACAACCACAACGCAACCCCGACCCCTCTTTCCTCACTACTCCCCCCCCCCCAACCCCCAACGCAGCTCATCTTCACAAGACTCTCCACAACAACCGTCTAATCTTCTTGTTATCCCCGACACGTCTCCTTCGATCGTGAATATCATTGGTTTGGTAAACTGCTTAGGTGTTAGCGTGGAGGTTTAGATAGGGCGTAAGGAGTGACCCGTATGTGGTTCACTTAACTGGTTTAGAGGGGATGATTGTTGGGCTACGCTGTGGTTGGTACTCACCTTGCTTCTACAAATTGTTGTAGGTACGAGCCCAGAATTTGGTGATACTTCCATTCTCTCTTTCCGAGGCAACTTGTGGAGGATGTGAGGAGCTGCTTGTAATCTCGCCAAACTTCCCACTCCAGTTTATGACTTGTTTTTACTGAAAGACAACTTCATTTTAGATTCTAGTATTTTAATTCTATATTTACATTAGGAGGCTGTGCACGTGACAACTGGATTTTGGGGATTGGATTAATATGACTGGTTTCCTAATTGGAATTGTGGTTGATTGCATTTACTCGCACTTTGTTAAGATTTGGTTTAGGCCTGACTGGGGTTGGTGGGATAAGACGGAGTGCCAGCACAACTATTTTTGGGTCGTGACAAAATGATATCAGAGCCCCAGGTTCTTAGGTTCACTGTAACAAGGCAGAGTCTACGTGAGTCTCAAGGACAGGACGGAGACGTATGTACTCATCTCTGAGAGGGCTAAAAGATTACTAGGAACTTTCTTTTGTTCATTCTTTCTCATAGTGCGTAGTACCTTCTTTATTACTGAGTTGTTGTAACTCGTTTGACAGATGACGAGGACTAGAAAACTAAGTTACTGGTGGTAGAGGGGAGGCCAATTCCCAAGGCAGTTGTTGGAAGCCCCAGCTAGGGTGGGGTAGATTGAGCTAAGAGGCGTGCTATTTCGTACGACCAGTAGCAGAGGTTATGGATGTGGAGCAGACCGAGAGAGGTCGTGAGAGAGGTCTCTCCAGCAATCTCAGATTGATAGCAGAGAGGTACCTGTTCGTCCAGATCCTGTTAGTTCACACCTTTGCTTCAGTAGACACTATTGAGAGTGTTAAGTGGATAGAGGGGTGTTCTCAGGGATGGTGGGGGAACAGCACACCACATGACTATCGTACTGAGATGGGGCTCAGACACCAATGAGCACAACAAGCTACCGTTGTTCAGCGCGGTGTGGCAAACTACCAGTAGATCACGCCAGTGCAGAATGATGTTTGCACCAGCAGTTGGGGTCAAGTTGCCATCGATTGTTGTTCTGACAGAAGGATGAGTCAGCGTAGGTATGAGAGATTTTGAAAGATAGGACCCAACCTCAATTTTCAGGGTGGAAGAGCGGGAGGACGCTCATGAGTTTCTAACTTACCTGCCGAGAGTTACTAGAGGTGGTTGGATAGTGAGTACACAGGGGATTCGATATGCTTACACTCCAGCCTTGGTGGACAGCGAGAGACTGTGGAGGACTTATTCGGGGTTTTTTCCAGTGGGATCTTCTACAGGGACTTAGGAGCAGTTGTAGTGCCATTCCAAGATCGTTTTATCACAGGAGCATGAGAGAGGAGAGCGCTTGAGTTGAGAGTCTGAGAATGGATGGTCTCTATCGGTTACAGAGTATAGAGGCGCGTTTTGTGCCAGTTGTCTAGGCATGCGTGGGCCATTATCCAAATGAGACAGAGAGGATCCCAGATTGTGAGGATTGCTTTCCTCTATTAGGTCAGCTGTGTTTCGGGAATCTAGGGAAGGGCTTCTTTTCCAGTCATGTGAGCGCCGCCAAAGAGGCGTAATTATGAGAGAGAGGAGTTGGGGACCCTAAAAGGGCCGTATATCAGGCCAGTTTCAGGGGCATCAACTGGATGTAGGGGATCACAGAGAGTGAGTGGTTATTTTCAGCCGCGGGGACCTATTCATGGAATTCTATGCCGACATGAGGGTGGACAAAAAAATCTTAGGGGTTCTTATAGCCCGGGTCAGGGCTCGTACGTTCACAGCAGCGACCTTCAAGGCGAGGAATGTAGTGGGTTTTCAGGGTCCCCACACAGCAGTTCCCAGGTCAGAGATTTGTTTTACTGTGGAGATCCCGATCATCTAATGCGGATTGACTTCTGAAAGAGGTCGTGGGGGGCCTAACACCTAATTCTTACTCCCAAACTAGGCCCCCAGCACCACAGGGTAGAGTCATGGCAGAGTTCAGTCAGGTAAAGGTGAAGAGTTTCTAGTAGTGGGTGTGCCAGACTCAGGAGTGGGGAGTAGAAGGTACAACCACAATGATGGAGGTGGACGAGGAGGGCCACTGTATTTGCTTTCCCCAGGAGACTGAGGCGGAGACCTCTGATGTTGTTATTACTATGGTATCGATCCCAGATGCCATCGACCTGGTCTGGTTGTTGATACAGGTTCACATTCTCTTATGGTGTATACGTATTGTTGCTGCTAAATTTGATTGACATATCAGTGATAGCAGGACTGTACCTATTCGTTTTCTACACCCGTAGTTAGCCCTCGTGGTGGATTCGAGTGTATCGATCTGTCCCTTTGGTTTTCATTTGGCTGGGGACCTTGGGTAGATAACATTCTGGGATGGTAGACCTTGTGTTATCTTGGGTAGGGATTGGGCTTTCTCCTTAGTCACGCTGTGCGTGATGTAATGCTAAGACTGTGACTTTAGCAATCGCTGGGTTCCGAGGTTGAGTGAGAGTGTTAGTGGTTCTTATCCTAGCAAGGTAGCTCTTTTCTTGCTCAGGAGATTGATGGGAGAGGGGGTGTTTTCTTACCTTAGCGTTTATTCGGGATACTAGTGTTGAACCACCTCCCATGGAATCTATTCCCGTGGTTCAGGAGTTTTCCGATGTAGTTCTTATGATCTTCAGGGTTCTCCGATAGAGATATCGGATTTTCTATTGATTTGGAGCCGGGCACTAAGCCTATTTTATTCCCTCCATTACCGTATGGCTACCGCAGAGTTGAAAGATTGAAGGATCAGTGCCAGGATTTGAGGAAGTAAGGGTTTGATTCGCCCTAGTGTGTACCTTGGGGCCCCGATTGTTTTGAAGAAAAAGATGGGGGATATGAGGAAGTGTATTATTAAAAGATAGATAATTTTGAAAAAATTGAACAGGTATACAGTGAAGAATAAGTATCCTCTTCCGCTATGATGACTATTGATCAGTTTACAGGAACATCAGTGTCTGCAAGGAGTGATTGAGGTCTGGTATCATCAGTTGAGATTAGCAATCAGATATACCTAAGACAACTTTTTGGACTCGGTATGGGCTTATTTGAATTCCTAGTGATGTCCTCGGATTGACTAATGCCCCTGCAGCATTAATGAGTTGAGGAATGGGGTGTTTCGACCATACCTTGATTCTTTTTGATTGTTTTCACGATGACATCTTGTTGACTCCACGACTGAGGAGGACCATGTCGACATTAGGATGTATTCAGAGGTTGAGAGAAGAGAATGTTGTAGCCAAGCTTCTAAAAAAGTGTGAGTTCGCGTCTCTGTGACCTTCTTGGACACGTGGTGTCCAATGAGGGTATAGAGTAGATCGGCCAAGATTGAGGTAGTTAGAGTTGGACGTGAACTATTCACCTACTGAGATTAGGAGGTTTTGGGCATTGGCAGCATTAGCGACGATTTGTCAGAGGTTCCTACCATTCAGCTCCCATTAAAAACTAGATTGACTCGACAGGATGTGCGTTGTCAGTGCGTCGATGAGTGTGACGCACAAAACTTTTAAAAAGCTCAAGAATTTGTTGACTTTTGTCCGGTGTTTAACTTACATGAAGGAGGGTCGACTTTACGGTATTGTGATGATTCAGGAGTTGGTTTGGGTGGTGTCTTGAGCAGAAGGGAAAGTGAGGCTGATGCTTCTAAGCAATTGAAGTCCCATGAGAAGAACTACCTTACTCATTGATCGGGAGTTGGCGGCTTAGGTTATTTGTAACTTAATTATGGCGTCATTATTGTATGGAGTGCATTGTGAGATTTATCCACTGATCATCGGGTCTTCAGTATATCTTAGCCAGAGGATTTGAACTGAGCAACGGGAGATGCTTGAGTTGCTGAAGGACTATGATGTGACCAAGTTTGTTCATCCAGGAAAGGTCAATGTTCTGCCGATGCTCTGAGTAGGAAGACCTAGCATTCGAGGCGTTTGCAGCGCGTAGTATTGAGAGAAAGCATTGGATAGAGATGTGCAGATATAGCTAACAGTCTTGCGCTTGTAGATTTCAGAAGAGAGGATGGGATGATTGCTTTTATAGGCGAGGCAAATCGTGCACACCAGTGGGATGATGGAAACTTACTATATCATTCGAGACCAAAGTAGTTGAGAGGGGAAGCTAAGGAGGAGGTCCTTGATTCTGATGGTGTCTGCGGACGGAGGCAGAATTTGTTGCCCAGGACAGGCGATGTGATTAGATTGATCTGAGGAGGCCCATTGTTATTGGATTCCATCCACCGGAGCGGCAAAGATGTATTTCATGATATGAGTCAGCATTTACTTGTGGTGTGGGATGAAGAGAGATGTTTCAGACTTGTGTCGAGTGTTTGACTTGCCAGCAGGTCAAGTGTGAGCACCAGCGGCCGGGGTGTATTAGGGATGCCTATCTCCTGAAGTGGGAGCGATTACTATAGACTTGGTCGTGGGTTGGCTACCACAGTGGGGTTATGGACTCTTATTTGGGTTTTTGTTGAGAGGCTGACCAATGTCTTGCCACTTCATGCCCAGTTCGGGTGAAGCTATACAGACCAGAAAAGGTAGCCCGAGCTATAATATCAGTCAAGATTGTGCGAACTAATGGCGTCCTATTCTATCATGATCAGAGCGAGGTTACTATTACTCTCATTCTGGGAAGGCATTAAACTGGTCTGGGTAACTCAGTAGATATGAGTAGGCAATTTCACCCTCAGAACAGATGGTCAATCTGAGCGGACCATTCAAGTAGTGGAAGATATCTTCGAGCGATATGATCGATTTTTGGTGACAGTGGGATCAACAGTTACCCTTAGCGGAGTTTGCCTAATAATGGTTATCACTCTAGTATACAGATGGCCCTATTGAGGCGTTGTATGGAAGCGGTGTAGGTCACCGAGTAGTTGGTCGATTCGCGGAGATGCGACTCTTTGAGACAGGACTTGCTTAGAGATTCTGAGGAGCAAGTCTGTATGATTCAGTATAGATTATTGAAAGGCCCAGTCGAACAGAAGCGTTATGCAGACCGGAGATTTAGAGCTTTGGTGTTTATGGAGGTGATCAATGTTGGCTTTCGAGTACTCACCTGTGAATGGTGTGATGATGTTGGAAGAAGGGCAAGCTTAGCCCTAATTTCAATTGGACCTTTGAGAGATTTTGAGTCCAGTTGGAGAAGGTGGCTTATATAATTTTGGGCGTTGCCACCTAGTTTGTCATCAGTTCATCCCTTTTTCCATGTCTCTATGCTTTTCGAAGTATATTCCGATATCTCATGTGCTTTTACTTGACTCTGTTTAGTTAAGTCCAGACATTGACTTTGAGGAAGAAGCCTATAGCTATTTTTGGAAGGCAGTTCGCAAGCTTAAGACCAAGGAGATTGCTTCAGTGAAAGTGCAAATGGAACACATCTGCGGGGAGGCAACTCCAGACAGAGTCTGACATGCCGTGCCCATATCTCCACTTTTGAAGCATCATGTACTTATGTTACTTTATGTTCGAGACGAACATGATTTTATTGGTGGATAATGTAATACCCGGAAGGTCATTTTTGGAAATTTTGAATATTTATTTACCTGAATAATTAATGGATGGGTGGTCATATATATGATTAAAATAGATAGTTAGTGGGCTAAATGTGATAACTTTTTTAATCTTATAACCAATTGTTCCTCATATATTAAAATAGTGAGTAAAATTTATCCTTTAGTAACATAATTAATTTTAAAAAAAAAGGAAAAGGAAAAGAAGAAAGGCTAAGGGTTTTTCGACATGCGCTACAACTGCTCCAGTACTTTCTCTACCCTGCATTAATTGCTCACGCCTTCCTTTAATTGTTTTGCACCATATGATATATATAAGATGTATGGTAGGAAGAAAGAGAATTAACCACCGTTAAAATTTTATTATTTATATGATTTTTGATGTTGTAAAAAAAAAAAATTAAAATAATAATAAATAACCTAATCATTTGCAATGTTGCAGGATATAGCGAATATTTGATGTTTAGCAAATTTGGTTTGGATGCAGATTATTAAATTTTGTAAATTATTTTTCTTTCATTTCGTAAAATCATCAACTTAATAATTTTCTTTCTTTTATTTATTTTTCTCTTCTCTTATTGTTCACATTAATCAAATAAGATATTATTAAATTGGGTTTGTTGAAAGTGATTGGAAAGGAAACTCAATATGTACAAATTTGTATTATTGCGAGTTGAAAAATGAGTCAGGATACGTGCCCCTACTAATTAAGCCTTTGACTAGATGGAAGTAGTGGAAGTAAATTTACAGACTATCCTTACTAATTGTTCGCCTATTAAATTTAAGTTTTTGTTTATACTAAGATAAAATTTCCAATTGTTGTGAATTATTAGAGTTGGTATTGAAAAAAAAAAACGGGACTAACCCTTAACTTGGAATGTGGAAATATATAATAGTTGAAATGTTAGTTTGTGCAGCAGTTCGAACTTGATAGAAATTTGGGGTGAATTTTTAGTCCAAGATTAAACACACAAAAGTGTGAGTGGTTTTTAATCTTGAAATTCCTTACTTGTGAATATATATACTTGCATAGATTGCATCGATTGGAACTCAACGGAGAGAAGGCTCAAGTCCAGAAGTTATTATTCGGTGTGTTAAGGTGCCAAGTGGACTTTCTAAACCCTTTGTTAATCGGTAGTGAAATTCGCTGTATTTTTTTGTGTGGTATTTGAGAGTGACTTGAGACTTGTTGTTATTTGTTAGTGTTGTATTCCTTGCGTAAATTGAGTGTTTTGTTATCAAAATGCTTTCTCCTCAATTTCTCATTTGAGCATGTCCAATTGCACAATTGTCTCTGAGACATGATTGTGATAATAGTTAAGTGATAAGATATGTACTATTTTCGAGGGTCCGTATCGCCGCATATTCGCGATGGTATTATATTTCGAGGGATGTATCCCCGCGCGCCGTCGATGGTTACTATTATTGAGGGGTCCGTGTCGTGCGCCGCTACGAATGCATGGACAGATCTGTCCCCCCTTTGTCCCGGACTGAAGAGACAGGCGGGTGTTATCGTTAAGAAGAGAGCATCCATCATTTGACATGACATCTCATGGCATTGCAACATTTTATTATTGATGAACTTGAACCTGTTTTGTTTGATCTTGTGATTGTTTCTCTGTGAAGCTGTAACTGTTGAATATTGTTGTTTATTGGAAAAGAAAAAAATGTGTAAACTAATAGAGTGTGGTTATTGATGTTGTGTTGTTTTGGTAAACTGTAGGCTGTAGCGTGGAGGTTTAGATAGGGCGTAAGGGTAGCCCCGTATTTGGTTCCTTAACTTGTTTTTAGAGTTTGCTTGTTGGAGTACCCCGCGTGGTTTGGTACTCAACCTCTTGCTTCGATCAAATTTTTGTCGGTTACGAGCCCAGATTTTGTGCTACCTTCCCATTCTCTTTGTTTCCGAGGATTCTTGTGGAGGATTGTGAGGTAGCTTTTGTCATCTCAGTCAAACTTCCCTACTCCAGTTTATGACTTTGGTTTTACTTGAAAGACACTTCATTTGTTAGATTTATTTTATTTTTAATCTAATATTTACTTAGAGCTTGTTCACGGACAACCTGATTTTGGGGATTGGATAATATGTACTTGGTTTCATAATGGAATTTTTATTGGATTACATTCTACTTCCCCACTTTGTTAGAATCTTGGGTTTAGGCTGAGCTTGTCTTGGTGGGCATAAGACGAGTGCATCACACCCATTTTTGGGTCTGAACATCATGTAATTTTATATATTTATTTAGAGACTAAGGTTGATGAATTAAATATGTCTAGTAATTTTTTAAAATGATTATTAAAATGACACACATCTCAACTAGAATTAAGGAGACTTTTGATGTATTTTAGTATTTCTAAGGTAAAATAAAAATATATAATATTATTTCACTTTCTTCTTTTAAAAAAAAATAAAATCTAAATCGGAAGCATGAATTGCAAAATATACAATAATATTATGTATTGACCTTTAATATTATCGATTTTTATTTATTATACATTTATGAGTAATTGGATGTAAATTACAGCGTTAATGAATTGATTCCGTATAGCAATATTTTTTTTTAATATATGGTGTTTATAAGTATCAAAATTGATAAATTAAGTACATTATAAAATGATCATAACATAAAAAAAAAGTTCATTATAATAAAAGATTTTAAGTATGAAAATTTTTCTTATAGATTAAAAAACAAATTAAAAATAATTGGATCATTATTTTATTAAGAGTCAGTGCAAATGATAAATTAATATTATTTAAAAAAAACTTTGATACATGTCATGCCAATTAAGGGAGAGTGATGGTTTTAAAAGTATAAAGTTATTTGTAGAAAAATAGTGATAGTTAAATGATATTTTGATCCAAATAAATATAAATGAATTTTCAAAGACCATTCTATTAATTTTGGTGATCACTTAGGGATTGACTCATTATGTTCAATGATAATCAACTCAATTGACACTTGGCACTTGGATATCCTCTCCCCGATCTGCTTCTTCTCAACATGTCTTTGTCAAAGAGGTCTTGTTGTCATTGCGTCAGCGGTAGGCAAACCCCTCATTTGGATCTTGCACAAACAATAGAACTTTTTTGGGTGTATAAATTGAAACAAATAGTTTAAAATATTTCTTACATTTAATTGTGGCTGTGTGGATTCTTATAATATTGATAATTGAAGTCTGGGGTTGGCTCGATAATGTTAAAAAAAAAAAAAGTATGCTTAGGTCCCTTATTTTAAAAGGATCTCATTTTTAATAATAATATGTGATAATATTATTTTTAACAATATTTAATACTATTTTGTAGAAAAAGTAATTTTCCATTAAAATGAATAACTTAATTAAAAAAATTGACATATTTTAAGAGTACATTCACAGAAAATAATTTAGAATACGAATAGTTATATATCAATTGAAAAACTATAAGAATCAATTATATAAAGTTATTAACAATCCAAGTTAAAGGCCCTTTTAATTTTGTTTTAAGTCATAAATATACTTGAGCTGCTCCGACCAAACAATCTTAATTATGGAATCTCTTCTTAATGCATATCACTTTTTAAAAAATTGCAGGCCTTTAAGAAATTTCAGTTTGGAAATTGTACGTCAAAGAGATTGTTATAAAATTTTTAATGTTTTTTGAAGTTGAAGACACTCGTTTGAGATCCTTACGGCGATAGAAGAGGTTTATCGCAACTCAAAAATAAGTACCAAAGAGGTTGATATTATTATATGTCAAGAAGAGGTTGAAATTGAGAAATAAAAAAATATTTTTTTAAAAAAAAAAGTGAAGAAGAACGTAGAAGGGTAAGAATGGGAAGAGAAGGGGGGGGGAGGGGGAGGGGGGACAAACCGACAATTTAGGAAATAGGAAAATAAAAGATCGAATATTATAGTTTTAGTGGATCAGATAAAATAAAGGATCAAATCTTATAGTTTAGTGGATCAAGTTAAGTGGAGTGGATCATTATATTAAGAGTTGTCAATATGAGTTGATCCACTCAATCCAAGCTATTTATATATGTTTTGAAATTTCAAAGGTCAGGTCGGGTTAGGATTTTTTTTTTGTGCATCAGAAAATCGTAGCCAATCCTATCAATCACGATTAGGTCAGTCGGCCCGGCCCAACGAGCCTAACTCATATGAAATGGCTTATATGGTTTAAATTGATCTATTTATGTAGTTTTAAATTTTTTGTTTTTTGTTAGAAATACAAATGCCATGTCACAAATTTTTGATTGAAAACACCACAAATATATAATGATTAACTTTCTGTGAAAGATCTAATAGTTGAGTGACTTTAAGTTGAAAATGAAAGTTTAATTGACAATAGAGAGATATTAACTCTAAAAAATTCTACTTAGTTTTTAGACGAAAAGGATGAATAAAATTAAAATCATAACTTAAAATTTTTGAATTATAAATTTTGAGTTGAATAATCAAATCTGAAAAGTCATCTAAAGAGTTTCTAGCTATGAAGATTTATCCACTAGTTAAGTTAGTCCAAATAAATTTTGATATTTGACACTTTTTTGTTTCAAATCTCCCTTTTTTTTGTTTTCTTTTATTTTGTTACTATTTGACTTGCACATTCATTAAGAAAATATTATTGATATTATGTATTTATTAATTATTTCGTATAATTATATATCATCAAAATAACATTGGCACATGAATATATTTTTGGAGATAATATTCTATAACAGTTTTGTTATGTTCATCCCTTCGACCATCTTAAAAATAATCAAAGTTCAATCCATGGAGGCATTCATGCAGGCGCAAAATCATAATTTTGTGCTAATTGTATTTTTTTTTTTAAGTCACATTAGATATACCAATTGTTTCTAGTTAACGATGGAGTTTTTATATTTCTTCAAATCTTCAACCGAATACCCTTTAATGGCTGAGAAGTTTTTATGACTTAGATTAATTTCAAATCAATGAATTAGAAATCAAGAGGTTTTAATCTCTAGAAACAAAAAGTACTACACTTTTCTACTTAATGAGTAAATTTTCTATATTCTTCCGATCGACAAAGTTTTATTTCTTTGAACCAAATGGCTGCGCATAGTTTGATTTATAAAGTTTTCATATTCTTCAAATTCAAATAAGAGAAATCAAGAGATTTTCGTTTCCAAAAATTAGAATAAGAAAATCAGAATGGATATGTTATTTATTGTCAAATAGCGTTTCCAAATTTCCAACTAAACAATATTTGTTACTTAAATGTTTTCAAAGTTTGACATGATATCTGTATCAAACTAAAATTTATTTCAGTTTGGCCAATAATTTTTTAAAGGCACCCTATTTGTTCAAGGAAAATTGATTAAAAACATATTTTGTTTCCAGATCTTTTTTAAAGACATACTGTTCTGAAAATGTCCACAATTTTTCATAATGTCATAATCTTTCATAAAAGTTATAGTTTTTTTTTAGAAAAGTCACACTCTTCTAAACGCCCACAAATTTTCATTAAAATCATAACCCTTATTCACCATACAAGTCACAACTCTTCCTTTTTCATTTGCACCTTTAAAATCTACCAGAAGATTAAAAAGTTATCTTATTAGTTTGTCTGTTTTGTTTTCAAAATGTATATTTGTGTGAAATTAACTAACAAATACTAATAATTATATAAACGAATTACAATTGTCATAATTGAAAGGTGACCTCGAACTGGTTTTATATTTATGTAGTACGAATGGGCCCTCTCCTTTTTCTAGCCTAATATTTCCAGACTAAGTCAAATTCGCCAACACGAATTTTAAATTTGACCATAGCATAAATAACGTGATTTTCAGTGAATAAATATATCAAAGAATCGACAATAATAATAAAGGGTTCATATTTTCAAATTTGGCTATTTAGAGAATTTGAATTGATCGAAATTTGAAAAGAAAAAATTCACCTCATTGAGGAAGAATAAACCTTCTTCATACTCAATATTGTATACAATATACAATAAATATATATACATCTTAATACATATTATACATTTTCTATACATGATTATACACTATTTATTAATATTATAGCAATATGCATGTTGGCCGTTTAGTTGAACATCTTTCTATCTGATGGAAAGTAGCGTTTTCGTAAGAAGCCCACTGTTAAAATGATGGGATCACTTGATTATTTCATTGGGTTTGTTTTTCTTCAAGGTGTTTACGACCTGCAAATTTTGATGAATCGAGAGATACAATTAGATTGGTGTGGGTGGGTTTGAGGCCCCCTTATTGTCACATGATTTAACTTCAATGTTAATCTGCCTGTGGCATGATGAATTGGGCATCATGACACTAGGTTTGCAGTGTGAGTTTTATGTGAATTTAGACTTTGATACACATGTACACATAATGCTAATAGATAAACTGAGAATAGTGTATAATTACAAACTATTTTATATCTCAATTCTTAGCATAACATTTACTATTGCTTTACCACTACATTTTAGGTTTACACCTAACAAATTATATGTACACGCTTATAGTTATAAATTTTGCTATGTGCGGCTCCATATCAAACATCTTTGTTAGGGGGCATCAGAATTATATAAAATCGCAGGAATCTTGATTTGTATAAAAATCGTGGCGATTTTTGTCTAATTCAAGTGTCTGTGTCTATAAAACATCGTGTTTCTATAGTATATGTTATATTTACGTGTTTTTATATTTGCATAAAATTGAATTCGTATAACATGAATCGAGTTGAAACAATTGTCTTTTTATAAATCAAAAACCTTCTCTAGTGTTTAACAAACACCAACCATACTTGTATTTTATATAATTTGTGTTTCTATAAGCAAGAACAGAGAAATACAAAATAGAACTGAGGTCGAGAAATTTGCATTTGTATATTATAAGTGTATCGAACGAAGAGATATGCTTTAAATTGTATTTGTAATCTACAGTTCTCACAAACACATTTTATACCTAGATTGTGGTTGTATAAGTGGAGAGCGAGGGAGAGTGGTTAGCAAGATTCAGAGAGAGTGTCAGCGAATTTAGGGAGGAGTCTATGGAAAATATTGCTATGATAGAATTAATGAACTGTGATTATCATTTAATTTAATTAATATTTTATTATTTTATACAATTTTTCTCTGTTTTAACTATTATTAGATTGGCCTTATTTTTCAACCAATAAAAGCTGACAAAAAGAATAACTTCAAATAACAAAGCTACATTTTGTTCATAAACTTGAGTAGTGCAAGGTTGATTAGTTTACAAGCATAAGAAAATTTACCGGAAAAAAAAATCTAAGTGAACAAATTACAACACGGAAAATGGTTTAAAACAAACCAAACGAAATCTACTTTACTTTACTTTCTATCCCTATATTAAATTGATTTTTAGCAGTCATTAATTAACAATTGTCATTAAATATACTTTTTAGTGGCAAGTAAACACTCTTTTTTATGTCACCCCTAAGGTTTTAGACGATATTAGGTCAAATGAACACTTAACTAATATCGATAGAGATTTTAACCATTCTTTATTCCTGTGTCTAGTTATTGCCGTAAAATTTTTTTTATCACAGTATATATATCTTGTAAGGAAAATAAGTCATTTGAAAGTCATAAGAAAAGTTATGACATGAGTTCTTTTTTGAACTCCAGAATTGCGAAAACCTTAATTTTAGTTCCTCTCTTCACATTTTGCCATAGGTGGATCCTACGTATGTTGCGAGGAAGTGATTAATAAGAGTTATTTACACTTTAAACGAGTTTAATTAATCTCCCTATCGAATTAGAAAAGAGATGAAGTGATCTATTTCTATAGCTTAAATCAATTCAAGCAAATTAATTTTAAATTAAGTTAGATTCTAAATTAAACTAACATCATAGTAATATCTATTTCAATTCTTCTTTTAACGATATTCGTCTTATCATAAATTGTATGTTTCATGGTAATCGACATAGACAAGATGTTAATGAGTATTCAGATTAACTGATAAATATTTTCTTTAGATGCATTTTGCATAAAAATTATTTCTTAAGCCAACTTTGGCGTGAAGGAAATCAACGACAATGATTAATCAAGTCGGTAAGCTTGACAATGAACCTTAGCATCCGTTATGGACAGATTCAAATCACAATTTTAATTAATAAGATTAAAAAATTAATGTAAGGCCATGCCGATGTTCAATCAAAGTGCTTGCTTATCAATTGACCAGTGACAATTAAGTGGACACTAATTAAGTAATTTAATCAAGACCTCTAAGCCTTACAATCCAATGTTTGTGGACTGTTTTTAAATTAATTTTTAATGTAAAAAAAGAAGATCGTATCTCACATATTTCCATTTAATTAAGCCATACTTGCCTCAGATACATTGACAAAACTAATGTTTATTATTCATATTAAATATACTAAATTAGGGTGTCGGTAGCTGTCCTAATTTACAATTATTTCTACTAACAAACTTCCAAAAATTACAATTGAGCAAGAATGTAAGCTAATCCTAGCTTTATCTTACACAGAAACATTAACATTCTTTTTTTTAATTAAATTTATAAATACACAACATATCTAACTTTTTGTACATGCAGTTGTTATATCGATTAGTTAAACACAATTTTTACGGATATCATTAAAACTAGAAGTTTATGGAAATACAAAATTTTAGTAGTAATATTGGAGTAATTTTTAGTTTACGTCGGTTAATTTGAGATTGATTAATTTAAATTTTTGTCAAATGCTCCACCTTTAGTATAACATTTACTATAAAGGGCAATTCATTACCAAGATCGTACTTGTAATTTTCTGATTATATTGTTTGATTGAGTTTTTAAAAAGTTTAAAATATATATATTTTTTAAATAAGGTATTTGAGAGAAAACAATTACTAAAGTGGATGTGTTTTTTGTAATGAATAAATGTTTTCATGGAACATGGTGATTTCTAAAAAATATTTTCTTAAAAAATAAATGACTATATTTATTTTCTCAAATTCGACAAGGTAAAATAAAAAATCTTCTACTATAACAGAATTTATATGTTACAATTTATTTTTTTAAAAGTTAGGTATTTAAAAGGAAAAAAATACTAAATGAATATGTTTTGGGTACGAAATAAAATGGTTTTTTCACTGAACATGATAAATCCTAAAATATTATCTTGGAAGATAAAAGGTCATTTTTTAATTTTTAGAATTAGGCAGTAAATAGGAAAATATTATTCTCAAGATTATTTATATGTTATCTCACAATAACTTATAAGAGTGGCACGCTTCGAGGTGAGGATTTCAAGTGGCTGTGGGTTGGGGAGTGGCTTAGGGGGGATAATTGGAAACAAACCTATAATTTTGAAGCGCAATAATACAATTTTTATAATCTACTTTTTTAGTTAAATGGAGCGTTATTTTTTCTCATTTTATTTATAAACTTTTAATAATCTTTTTTCTAGGAAAAAATATTTTTTCAACATAAAGAGGTAGAAGCTAGTAGGTGTCTTTTAAAAATCAAACCGAAAATAATAATCGAATCAAAAAAAGTTATTGAATTCATTGGTAATGTTAGTCATTAACATTTTGATAACGATTTTGATTTAATAGTAATTACGTTTTTTA
>JAKWJA010000709.1:0-61172 GCA_027704765.1 Solanum habrochaites
CATTGGGGTGGACCATTGCGGTCATTATTGGGATCCCTCATGGTATTTGCTATCATAAAATCAACTCATGCCTGATCATAAGCCGAGGATTGAGCACCAGAGGACGCTGAATCCTCTATGCAAGAGGTTGTGAAGAAGGAAATCCATCAAGTGGTTGGATGCCGGAGTAATCTACCAATACAGATAGTAGTTGGGTATGGCCCGGTTCAGTGCTGTACCTAAGAAAGGGGGAAGGGAAATTACTGTGGTCCCACGAAAGAAGAAATGTTCCAATGAGATGGTTACTGGTTGAGGGTGTGATGGATTATAGCTAAAACTAATTATGGACTAAAAAGGACCATTGTTCCCTGCCCTTCATGGATCAGAGTTGGATCGACTTGCCGGAAAGGGTGGGGGACTAGTTTCTTGAGGATATTCAAGGTATGATCAGATTTCTATTGCACCGAAGAATCAAATAGAAAGAAAACCACTTTCATGTCATATGAGACCTTTGCGTTCAGAAGAATGCCATTTGGGTTGTGAATGCACCGCAACATTCTGAGATGTATGATGTCGATTATTTTTAAATGGTGGAAGATACTATGAAGTCTTAATGGTGATTTATCTGTGGGTGGTTGGTTGATGATTCGAGCGGTGTTGACCAATTTATCTGAGGAGGTACCTTCGAGATGTGAAGACGCAATTTAGTACAAACTGGGAAGGAAAGGGTCTTTCTGGTGTGAATGAAAGAGGGTATTGTGTTGGGTCATCACATTTCAGAAAAGGGCATAGAGTGACGAGCTAAAGTCGAAGGTACTCAGAGGACTATCTCCCACCGATCGAGGGTGCAGGTTGGAGAAAGCTTCTTGGGCATGCAGGTTTATAACGGACGATTCATTCAAAGAATTTTCAAAGATTTGCACACCAGGTCAAACTGCTGGAGAAAGATTGTAACTTTTGTTTTGATGATCTGTCTTAGGGCATTCAGTTGATAAAAGACAAAAATTGGTAATATGCGACCTATTATTATTTCTGCCAGAGTGGAACAGTCCATTGTGATGGTGATGTGCGATTGTAGTCGGGGTGGCTGTGGTGTAGTACGGGACAGAGGAAAAAAAAAACTCCTTCACACCCATGTACTATGCCTAGTAAAAGCCCTAAAATGAAGCTCAGAAGAAACTAACAGTGATGGGCAAAAGAATCCTTGCAGTAGTTTTTTCTTTGAGCAATTTCGCTCCTATTGCTAGGTACTAGAGTTCAGTGCATACTGACACTCAGGCATTGAGATTATTTTGATTGGCAAAGGAAGGATGCGAAACCTCGGCTGATCAATGGGTATTAGGGCATACAAGAATTTGACTTGAGTGATGGATAGAAAAAAGGAACTGAAAACCAAGTTGTGATCACTTGTCGCTGTCTAGAGGATGAAGCTATGAGAGAGTAGGGGATCAAGACTGACATTGATTAGACTTCCCCGATGAACAGTAATTAGCGCTTCACAAGACTTGAGTCCCATTGTTCGCAGATTTTTGCGAACAGATGGCTAGTTATATTGTCAACCAGACTTGTCAGTCATCAAAGAAACAAGTGCATGGCCGATGTGTGAAGAAGTTCTTTGGGGAGCTGAACCATACTTGTATAGGCGTTGTGCCGACGGGATTATTCGGCATTGTGATGCCAAGAATGTGAGATATTGGTGTGTTGGAGGACGGCCATTGCCAACCGTTGGTGGACATCACCGTGGTCTCCGAAACCGCCTCAAAGATATTACAAATTGTGGTTACTATTGGCCAAATCTCAATCAAGATGCTTCATGGTTTGCTAAAGCATATTGACAGTTGCCAACCGGAGATGGCGGTATTTCAGAAATGCAAGAGGCTCCCTATACACCCTATTCTTGTGATTGAGTTATTGATGTTTGGGGTATTGGACATTTATGGGCCCCTTTCGTGAGTTACTCATGGGATGAATTACATTTATAGAGAGGTTGATTATGGATCTAAATGGGTCGAAGCCATAGCCCTGCAAAAAATGAAGGGAAAGAGTGTCGTGCTTTTTTGAAAAAGACGATCTCCTCGTTTTTGCACCCCCAAAGGGCCATTATTAGTGATGGGGGCTCCCCACTTCTTGCAAAGATTGTTCAAGGGGTCGTTATTGGAGAAAATACGGGATGCGCCATAACGTGGCCACTCCTACCACCCTCAAACTATGGGAAGTTGTTGATAGGGTCGATAGGGAGATCAAACAGATATAGATATTGGTCCCAAAACAGTGAATGCTGTAGAACGAATTGGTCACGGAAGGCTTGATGATGTCTTTGGGCCTACCGGAACAGCCATATAAGACTACCAACAGGATGTCTCCATACGAACTTGTATATGGGAAGCTTGTATTCTTCCTGGAGTTAGAGCTTAAAGCCATGTGGGCTAGGGAAGAAGTTAAAAAGGATTGGAGAAGACGCTGCAGAGCAACGGTTCTAATGGTTGATGAACTGATGAATGTTGCCTGAAAGCCTCATGAAGCTCAGCCCTATACAACGAAAAGATGAACAGTACCATGACCATAAAATTGAAACGAGAGTTTATGGTCCGGGAGAATTGGTGCTTTTATCAATTCCAGCATTGCGCTTGTTTCAAGGCAAACTCAAGTCCAAATGGACTGGTACTTGCACGGTTACCCAACTATTCCCCCCTCATGAGAGTGTTGAGTTGGAAAATAAGGAGGGTGTGCGGTTCTCAAAGGTGAATGGACAGCGATAAAAATCTATTTCGGGCATGCTGTGAATCGGAGAATGAAGTGATAGAGGCATCATACCAATCTTGATGAAGTATGAGTAAATCAGTTCCCCAGTCGTGCCCGCGACATTAAAAAGGTGCTTGTTGGGAGGAAACCCAATACTTATCATCGTTTCATTCAGGTAGCAATTTTTCCATTATGGTTTAAATTTGCAGGACAAATCAACAGCAATTCTGCAGAAGAAAAAATAAAAATTACTTGCAGAGCAGTCACTGACGGAACCAACGACGGGACCGTTGTGCATGCGACGGGGGACCTTCGTATGCATCCGTAGTACCAGGGACATTTTTCTGCTATTTTATTAGGGCACACACGACGGACAACCCAACGAGGGGTCATCACAAGTGCGACGGACCGTCGTCGGGGAACTGTCGCGTGATTAATGAAGTATCACTCGACAAGACCCAGCTGGGACCCCGTTTGCAAAAGTCTGACCGTTTTACACACCCAAACCCCTCAGTGCACCCCATCATTTCGTTATTCCTCTCATCTCCCGCTCTTTTCAACTTCCAACATTTCCCCTCACTGTCATTCAGTTGCCCCCACAATTGCTCCAAAGCCTTAAAATTCATCATTCTACTAGTCGGAGTTGCTGTTTGCTGTTGTAGATATCTACCTTGCAAACTTGAGTCATTGTCATTGTTTTTCTACATAAATTTCTAAGTATGTGCTATAAATTTATACTCATTTATCTTGCATTTTTGTTTATTAGTAGTATTAGCTAGTTCTTAAATGTATATTTTTTCCTTTTATGATTATGTCTAAAACTAGGCTCCAAAATCGTTCGAAGTTGCAAGGTTGACAACCCTAGACATAGGTGATTTGCATTTGCTAGTTTTATAGGTAGTGGGATAGACACATATAGGTCCCATCGACACATGTGACGGATGTCGTCTTCACGACGGTCCGTCCTGAACAACCGTCTGGTTGTTCAAAGACCGGTTTCTACGGCTTTGTCTCACTTTTCTAGTGTAATTCAACGGAGACATGTGATGGACTGTATACCCACGCGGTCCGTCCTGCACGACGTTCATGATGGTCATAGACCCCTCTTGTAAGGGTCTCCGTTATTTCTAAGTGTCTACGATGGACGTCGTACCAATGACGGTCCGTCCTACTCGGACCGTCATGATGGTCAGAGACCCCTCCTTAGGATCATTATACTATGCATAGACCAGTTACAACACGAGGACCTCATGACGGTCCGTCATAGCCAGCGAGACCGTCATATGCGCCCGTCGTGTGATTACCGTTTCAATATACGACACCACTATTTCAATATTGTATTTCGTATGGCTTGCCTGTCTTGTTTGCCAACTACTCAACTAATAGTGATGCTTTGCAAGGTATATCTTACTATGTCACCCAAGCAAGACCAAACCTACGCCACTGCGGGCGATCAAATTCTATTGCCCAGTTGCACGCTTGATTAATGATCTGATGATTTGAGCGAGACCTATGTATGTTCCCCATGCCTTCCACACCTTCCCCATGTTGACGCGCTCTAGAGCTACACCCAAGATGTGGCGTCGGCCCGACCTTCCCATGTTGCACGAGCTCCTAGAAGCTACACCCAAGATGGTGGCGTTTTTCGGCGGAGTCACTGCCTCATAGTTGATGAGAAGCGCAACACTGACCGGCCACACACTCCTGGGTCGCAACAAGATGAGGAAGAGCGTATGGCTCTTAGGAGTATCCATGGTCCAAGACGATTCTGGCAGCTGCAGAGGTTCCCGCACCAGCCACTGCTGCAGCGTCGGCTCGTTGCTGAGCTTACAGTTCAAACTCCTACATCCGGACGCACAGCTCAAGGTCCCCACCATAGCTGCGACCAGCCAAAATGGTGGTGTGTCGACGACCAGTGTCAAGCTTTACTCCGAGGCCAAGTTCCTGACTTATAAAGGAGTAATGAGCGAACATCGCCCTAGGGATCGGCGGGTACTTACAGGGAGTCTCCCCACGATGCGGAGAATCCATAACTCTTCCACCATGCATCGCTTGACAATTGACAGCACGTCCGTTGGACAAATGCGAGGAAATGGTCTGAGAAGTTCTACGCATCATAGTAGCGACTCTCGATCACAGATCGATAGGAGGGCGCTCACGCTAAACAGGCCCCACTGGAGCAGGTGCGAGTCCGTGGCGTGACAGGTTGACATTTCCTGCCACCATACGCCGTTCCTTATACGGCGAGAGTGGCAAGATCTACTCGGCCCCTCACTAGACACGAGTTTGACTACGCTGGTAGATAGTAAAGAATGGACAGTTCTGCGTGGCCAGCACGGAGAGAGACCCAAAAAGAGGTGGGATGAAACTGCACTATAGTAGATAGAGAGGGTGCCGATTGGGTCACTGAGCCGAAGGGGGCCATGAAGCAGGGCCAACCTACACGTCGTAGCAAAGTTCTTGTGGTTGCTGCCTCCGTCACTGCCTGTCCCCACAGATGATGTAACATCCGTTATCTTGGGATCGAGCAGTGTTGATGGCTGCAATGATAGCGGTTTCGAGGGACTTCGTATGGCTTCTACAGGCAGTCATGCACTGACGAGGGTATTCATAGGTCACTACTACCCTACCCTGCCGTGTATGATTTTTTCCTTGAAGGTCCGAGGTGTGCCCATATGGCACGTAGATCAGCTTAAGACCCGCAGGCAGTGTCAAGTCGGCTCTCAGAGACGAGGCCAATGAGTTGGCTCCATGTAGAGGGGCCCCATCAAGAGCTGCCCCCACTTTTCATGATCTGCGGATACAGTAGCCAAGGCCCGCACAGTTACACAGGCGTACACTGACACTACCCCGTCGAGTCTATCTCGGGTAGTAGCACAGCCCACGAGCCTCTCGCACAAGCCCATGACAGGTACTGGTCCCAATTGCTAGGGGTACAAAAATAGGGCACAAATGCCAACTCTTTGACATATCCAGCCGTGTATGTAGAAGTCGATTAAGGGTCTGAAGCACGTTCTAGAGAGGAAGATGCAGCAGTTTACAGACGGAAGATTGTGAGCTAAAACCAGCGTCTGCGCCTTGAGTGATAGTGTTAGCCCGACCAGCCCTCCGGTGGATTTTTTTTTGTTTGTTTTTTTTTTTTCGACTCTTAAGGCTGCAGTCAGACTGTCTTCGTGACAGACATCGACACGATCCGGCGGCAAGGGTGCCAGAGTCTGAGGCCCTTCTGTCGAGCCTGCTGAGGACACAGTGCTAGCGGCTCTATTTACTACTTCAGACAATTCCACCACTTCCCCATGAGAGAGTGCCAAGAGGCGTAGGGGTCGAGCAGGGAGGGAAATGTGTGAGGCGCGAGCAAGGAAGACGGAACGCCTGAGAGATGGAGGCCTGCGAGGGAGGCCTACTTGTGACGAGGCGGCGCACCAGATGAGAGCGTTCAGATGTTAATGCTAGAGGCATCTAGCTCCCGCACTATAGCATATAGCGGGTGGCACTTGATGGTGAGGTGTTGAGAAGACACCAATGAGGGTGGTAAAGATTGCAGAGAAGGGGGTTCGGGAAAACCAAAGACAACACCATATTGCTGATCGCCGGCGCTGTTGCGAAACAGGTTTGTGTAAAATAAAAAATAGAATATTTAGAATTTTGTGAGGAATTAGGGAAAATTGAAGGAGTGTGTTGTGGGGGGGCGGGAAATGGAAGTTGAGTGAGTGGGGTGGGGGGGGGGGGGGGGGGGGGGGGGGGGGGAGGGGGGGGGGTGGTTTTTTTGTGTTTTTTTTTTTTTTTTTTTTGGTGAAGTCTGAGTAGCCCCCAAACTAATTCCCTTCTTTGGGGTTTTCGTGCCTGTGTTCTTTTTCCCCAAAAGACTGATTACTATTTTCTGTGAACCGACATGTTTATATCTTTTGTACCTAGTTAACTCTAAAAGCTGATGGCTTAAATGATATCCTGATAAAACTGGAAAAGTTGCAAACTAGGATACCTTAATTGATAATTGTGTGGCTCTAAGATTGAAATACGGATCACCATTGCTTACCCTAGTCTTCAAGTCGACTAGGTGGTCTAATAATCTGATTATAGTGATGACATTTGTAAGTGAGTGTGAGGAAATTTGAATTAGTCACATTGGTAGTGAGCTAGGAATTGCCTCGTTAGTCTGCTAATAAAAATAAGGGTAAAGGACAATTAGAAGGATCATGGCCTTTATCATATAGCCCCATTTTTAGCCTAAATAAAAGAAACCAAATGAAATTATCCTTCTTTGATCCAAATAATCTGAGCTAAAAATTAGACCTTCTTTTTCAGCAAACTGATCTTTTCTGGGAACAAAGGGTAGGCCCTGGTCCCTCCGTGCGACATGGACACCTCGTTATGCCAAAAGATAAGTTGAGGGTGGAAATGCTATTGAACAACCTTCGTTAGGCCAGACCCCCAATTTTGGGTACTTGTGTTTACCTTGATCATGCAAACCATGAGTTGAGGGTGGCTTTAGGAGGCGTGCTCTAGAAAGTTGGGGTGAAGAACAAAAGATGAGAGAAAGAATAAAGTTAAAGGGCTCAACGAAGTAGTTAAAAGAAAAGAAAAGAAAAAGGAAAATATACAAGAAATACAAGCAAGAAAAGAAGAGAGTCACTACCACAATGAAGGAAAGAAGAAAAAAATAGCAAGGTGAAAGGAATATGAGAAACTGGGCGTGATAAAATGATTAGAAAGTGGGAAGTTTTTTTCGCCGACATGTCAAAGAGGGCAAAAAGTCACTAAAGTATACCTAAAATTACCCTACCGACCTGAGCCTAGGTTACAAGCTAAGAAAGTCCTAGTGATCATAAGGGTTGTGATATTCCGCACTAAAGGCAGTGAAATAAGGGACAATTTATGGCAATAGGTATGAATGAGTGTGACTATGTTCGAGAGTGAGTGTTTGAAATTACTCATTATACTCAAACTGAAATCATTGTGTGAAAACTGAGATTTTGTCTAAAGTGAGGACATTAGTTTCAATACCGAATGTTAGCAACTGTGAGAAATTGAGAGGATAGGGTTACTGCTGGTGAGTCTGTGTTCATGGTCATGATACCACAAAAAATTCAGCCTAATAGGATAGCATTAATAGATTTGATGAGATTAATCGATTTGATAGCCAAATGATTGCGAAGGATAAAACATGGAGACATTGTACAAGATTGTGAGTGAGTCATAGTCGTCGCTTGGAGGACCAAACACACAAATTTAAATGAGGGGGAGGTTGATATACCGTGGTCCCGGTATCTGAATACTTTTTCCTTAAGTTACTGCGTTCCAAATCCGTTTTTGGCTAATTTTTATATAAGTTTCTCGTGTTTTGCAGGAAAATTGTTCAAAGCCAAACTGCGGAGATTTTGAGAGAAGAGAAATGCGAAAGACCACCTACGAGATGATGAAGGTCCGGATGCTTGTGACGGTACGTAGGTGGCAGTGTAGAGAAGCTGTGAAGGAAGATGGGGAAGTCTGACAAGTGTAGGATTACGAAGCTTGTGACGGTCGGTGTGTCTAGACGGTCCGTCCCTGGCAGGGCTCGTCATGACGTTCAGAGAAGTGATCCCAGTACCCATATGCCAAGAGTTGAAGTTGTGGTTGGAACGAAGAATATCGACGACCGTTGTGCTATGATGTCATGTCCATACTTGCCGGCGAGGTGAATGAAGGAGAGCAGCAGAGAAGTGCCCAAGTATGGGACGACGGAGTCAATGACAGGTCCGTCATGATAGACGGTCCGTTGCGTGGTCCGTTCTCGAAACAGCGAGTTTTGGCAGATTTCGAGCTATTGAATCCTGTTAATTAGGTTTTTGTTTTGTATAAATAATTCGAAACACAATTTTGAGGTTAGACACTAGATACTTAGGACATTCATATTATTAGACTCTTTGTCTTAGTGTTAGACTTTTGATTATCATTGATTGTTGGTGATTGTGGTGATAATAAGCAAACCGTTCGGATTTTATCTTTTCTCGTGAAGTAAGTACAGGAATTCGTATTTTAAAATATTTGAATATTGTGTTTATGTCTATGAGTAACTAAACTCATAATTTAGGGTTGTGGGAACCATGGCAAATAATAGATAAATTCCTAACTAAAATAACAATCTAGATTAGGACTTGCATGTAATAATAATCTTTGTGTAGATGTTTATTTAACGGATGGCCACGTTCAGAACTCGCATTAATTTAATTGTCCGGGACCAAGGAGGTAGATAATAGGAATAGAATTTTAACATAGATTCAGTGTATACCTATATAATAGGGCTAGTATTGATTGGTACGAGGAATAACTGTAGTAAAATCATCGACTACGATGATTAATATGAGGTAAGGATAAGGATTAGGATAGCAAACACGTAGGACGGACAAAGGTGCGGAGTGAGATTTTAAGATGATGGACCAAGGATTAGAAATACATAATTATCACTTTGCATGCAAGATAGTAGGAAAGAGTTGATATAGTTAGAGTTATCTAGTTATGAACCTTGGGGAACACGTAAACCCTGACTTTGGTAATGGATTAATACCCACCATTAAAACTGTCAAGTGTCTCGTTTCAAGGGCGCATTATTTTCACTTATTTGAGATAGAACCCCCCTTTTTATGTTTTTACTTCCAAGGAAGTCATTGAACAAACAATAGTAAATAATAGGTTGAAGGACTATTTTCCTCGTGGGAACGATCCCAACCTCACTAGTTGGGTTATTTTTACTTGATACGGGTACAAAATTTACTTTCTTATTCGAGAAGTAAGTTTGAGCGCATATCAGGAGGTTCATATTCCAAATAAAACCGCGGATACTAGAGGGAATAATTCTTAAGGGGACACTTGTGAGTTTATGACTTGATCTTTTCATTAAATATTTTCCAGATTCCGATTAAGTGTTTTAAAAATTTTTAGTTGTGAATTAATGTAAGTTCTTCGATTCTTTGTCGTTCACTGGTCTCATTAAAACATGGTATAACTTGTATTTCTGCAAAGTTTGTTTGCAATCAGTAAGATCTTTAGACAGAATTACAAACAATCTTCTTTAAGTAAAATATTTCGTCTATTTTTTTAACTGTTTCTGATTATATTCGTAATAGTTTTAATTTTCTAGTTGTTAAAAATGTTCTTAATCATTGTTGTCGTACAAAGATGTTCCAAGGTGTGTTTAAGTATGGTGGAATACAAGATGAACCAACAATCTTAGGAAATTATCATACTATTAGTAATTTTTGTATTCTGTGAGTAGAGAATCTGATCACGGAAAGTCGAAGATAACATTCTTACTTCTCTATAATTATTTCCTTTGTTCTCACGACCCAAACCGAGACACGAGTGGCACCCTCACTTATCTACTACGTGAGCGATACAAACAATCTAAAACCCCAATTATCAGTATATAAATTTTAAATAGTAAATTAAAATGCGGGAAGAGCCAAAAACTCATTAAACAAAAATCAATTAAATACGCTTTCTAATGTATAAACTTATCGTCCCCAAAATCTGGAAGCATCACATCAAGAACCATTATCCTCAAATTACTACGTCTAAGAGTTTTAAGAACTAATAATAAGTAGAAAGATGTCCAATGTCCGAACTTAAAGGACATAAGACGTGAAGAAGAGAATCACAGCCCGAGTAGGAATAATAGTTCACCCTGAAAATCTGGCATTGCTGAAGACTGGCTAGAGTTGAGGACGAGTCAAAGATCAATGGTGCACTTGCTGCACTCCACCAAAACAACAGAAAGAAATATAAGTAGGGGTCAGTACAAGGAACACTACGTGAGTAGGTATAATAGGCCAACTAAAAATAGCAAGCAATATATACTGATAATAATATAAAATGACCACAGTACTTAACAGGTAACAATCAACAAGTACCAAGAACCATGGCAACAACCACCACGCACACCTATGAGGACTCAAGCATCCACACCATACTCATTTGGGAATAGGTTATTCGAAATGAGTATATAAAACATATTCAAGATTAATTCTCTTTTTATTCTTTTACCGTTGTCGGACACGTGACACTCAGATCCCATAATGAAGCGGGGGGGGTGGGGGGGGCGGGGGGGGGGGGGGGGAGGGGGCCGGTTGCGTGTGGGGGGGGGGGGGGTACGTGTCGGAAGTGACAACTCCGTCCAGTATTACTTCGTGTCGGAAACGTTACACTTCCGATCATTATTCCTACCGTGTTCGGAACGTGAACCTCCGATCCTCCTAATGCTACGTGTCAAAACGTGACAGCTCCGATACCATTATTACTACTGTGTCGAAACGTGACAAACGATCCAAATACCATCATTATTTTATTGTCATAAAGTCTTCTTTATGTCAAGGCGTCATTCTTAATAGAGAGGATTTAAGCTGAGATTCGACAGTCTGGCATTTCTAATCCACCACAATTACATAATCACAACATAAAGAACACAAAATCAAGCATATAGAAGACTTTACAATTTACTACCCAAACATATTCAATCGCTATTTAGGTTTATCTATTCATATTAGAAAATAAACCATAACCTAACTCACGAAGATCGTGATCGAGCAAGCTATCTCCCCAATGCCCTTTTGCATTCATATTGTTTATATTTCTCGATCGTTCTCCCTCTCTACTGTTTTTTTTTCTTCCCGATTCGTTTCTTTTATCCTAATTATCATATAATTCAATACTGATAAAAAGTAAACCATTATTTATTTTAAAGTTATCTCCTTAACCCCCAAGTAAATAAATTATTGAACTTACCCCACTAATTTCGCTATTAAAGTTTGTCATGAAAGTCCAAAACACCCCTTTAAAACCTTTAGCAGGGAAATCCGACCCAGTTGGGGTTAGCAACCTGTGAGGCCCGTCGTGTTTATGACGGTCCGTCCTGCAGGTCCGTCACAAGGTCAGAGAGTTAAAAATTTTGTTTCAGTAAAGGGGTTTGTGATGGTCCGTCAATATTCTACGCTGTCCATGCTGCAGTTCCGTAGTGAGTTTCAGAGAGGGCGATCTCAGTACCCAGATTTCAGAGTTGAAGTGTTTTGGGACGACAAGGGACCCTCGACGGTCCGTCGTGGACCACGGACGGTACGTCGCCTGATCCGTACGACCCAGGCAGTATTTTCAAACTAAATTCTACTGCTCGATCCGAGTAAATAGGTTGTTACAATAGATACCAATTTTACCATCGTTGTCCAGAATGACACATATAGAGAAAAACAAGGGAGAGAAAGAGTTGACCTGAATCTGTAAAAAAGTGTGGATATCTTTCTTGCATATTAGCCTCATTTCTACCAAGTGGGACTCTTCAACTGGACGATTCTTCCACTGGAACCTTGATGGATTTCAATTCTCCTTTGATCTCAACTTGCGGACTTCTCTTATTCTAAAATAGCAACAGTTCTCCTCTCATAAGACAAATTCTGATCCCAGAAGGACGAATCCCAATTGAATAATTAGTTTCCACCCCATGGTATTTTTTCAGCATAGACACATGGAATTACTGGGTACAAAACTACTTGAGTGAATGGAGGCAAGCCAATTCATAAGCCACCTCCCCACACGCTTCAGAAACTTCAAATGGACCAATATACCTGGGGCTAAGCTTACCTCGCTACCAAAACCGCATCACCCTTTCATGGGAGAAACCTTAGAAAAGACTTGCCTCACCCTCCATAAAATTCCAAGTCCCTAACCTTTCGATCTGCATATCTTTCTGCCGTTTTGATCTGCTAGAAGCTTCTCTGAATGAATTTTACTTTATCTAACGATTCTCCTCAAAATGATGGTACCCGCATGGATATCACTTCAAAGGCATTCAGACGCATAACCACCCAAGGGGAGATCTGACATCTCCTCCCATACAGTGCCTCAAATGGGGCCATATCAATTACTTGGTGTAGAATAGTTGTATGAAATCTGCTAAGGGCAAGCAAGTTATCCCAGACCACCAAATATTTATTCACACATGCACGAAAGCATATCCTCCAACACCTGAATCGTGTCGCTCAGACACTGGACCATCGGTCCTGAGGGTGGAAATACGCTACTAAGATCCAACCTAGTACCTAACTTCAGCATGCAATGTTCTCCAAAACATAGAAGTAAATTGCATTACCCCTTATTTGATAGATAGAAAGTGGGGACTCCTTGCAATCCAGAACAATTTCTGAGATATAGAGTTTGGGCTAACTTCTCTACATGGTAAGTCACCTTGCCCGGGTGAATGAAGTGAGCAAACTTATTTTAATTGTTAACAATTACCCAAATGGAATCAAAATTACCCCAATGTACTTTGGAAGACACAACCACAAAAATCATTTGCATATTCTTTCCATTTCCATCAGGAATGGGCATTTTTGAAGTGTTCCTCTGGGCTCTTGTGTCATAACTTTACTTGCTGAAATTCGGGATTGGGCAACAAAATCAAACAATGTCAATCTTCATCCTACTCACCCAAATGTTGCTTTAGGTCACGATTACATCTTGGTTCCCAGGATGTTATAGAATACTTGAAACTATGAGCCTCTTAAGAATAGTGTGAATCAAATTCATCCACACGGGGCACACATACCTTCCCTTAAATCTTCAAAACGCTTCCTCATCAATTATTGCCTCTTAACCGCCCTCGTAATTACAATGTCCGAATTCAGAATCAGTTCTCTCGTCAGAAACTTTTCCCTTAATCAGTAAAGGAAGAAGATCTTGCCTCCGACAGTACAAAAATCTCCTTCTCTAGTACTTCCAGCCTCATATAAGTAATTGAGCCAACGTCTGAACCTCTCTAGCCAATCGGCGGTCTAGTAAACCTGCTAATGTGGGCTAAAGCTACCCATGCGCCCCGGCTTTTCTAATTAAAGCATCTTCCACAACATTAGTTCCTGGGTTATTACGATACAGAATATCATGTCCTTACAATGATTCATCCACATCCGCTGCCTCAAAAATCAATCTTTCTGATAAAAGCGTCTTTAAAACAACGATGAGCTGTATAAAACCTTCACACTTGACCCATATAGATAATGTCCTCCATGCTTTAATGCAAAATACTACCGCACACGCAAACTCCAAATCGTGGGTCGGTAGTTACGTCGTGCAATTTTAATTGCCTCAAGCATAAGCAATTACACTCCTCCTGCAATTAGCACGCCACCAAACCATGAATAAGATTCATTAATAATAGACAATGAAATTCTTGACCTTCACTGGCAAGGTAAGGATGGTGTAGTAGTTCAACAAAGTCTTGAGTTTCTGAAAAAACTTTCTCACATTCATCCGGACCATTTTACAAAGGAATATTATGCTTAGTCAAAAATTGTTAGCTGCGAAGTAATAGAGGAAAATCCCTTGGACAACATCGACGGTAGTTAGCTAGCTAAACCAACAAAGCTACTTTACCTATGTAACATTATAGGTCTTACCAACTCTTCCACTGATTCCAAGCTTAGAAGGTCCACAACAATCCATCCTTTAGAAACCACGTGCCCAAAGAAGGGACACTGAAATCTAGCCAAAAACTCACACTTGGAAGAATTGTCATAAAGTCTTGTTCTCCCCAAACAACTCCAATCAATTCTCAAATTCGCCTCATGGTTCTTTCCTACTCTTCAGTAGTATTAATATATCATTTTTTTTTTCAATGAATACAATAACAAAAGAGATGCAGATATGCTTAAATCCTGTTCATCAGATCCTCATGAAAGCAGCAGGGGCATTCGTAGCCCAAAAGAACATTACTAGGAATTCGTAATTGCCCATACCTAGTTCGGAAAAGCAGTCTTTGGCACACTGCTGCCCGTATTTTCTATTGGATGATAACCGGATATCAGGCAATTTTAGAGGAAGACCACAGGCCACCTTGTAACCTTATCGCACAAATCATCAATTCGAGGAAAGGATACTTGTTTCTTAATAGTTACCCTTATTCAGATGCTTGTAGTCTATGCACATCCGAAGGGCTTCCATCCTTCTTTTTCACAAATAAAACAAGAGCGCACCAATAGGGATGCACTTGGTCTAATAAAAACTTACAAACAACCGAAGTTTGGGACTTTAACTCCTAAACCAGCTGGAGCCATTCTATACAGGGGGTGGAAATTGGGGGGTGGAAATGGGGCGAGTACCCGGACTACAGATCAATACAAAAACTCAATATCCTATCTGGTGGCATTACCAGGAAGGTCTGCAAGAAAACACATCCAGAAACTCACAGGACTATCGAAACAGACTCAATCGAAGGTACTTGTAATATTTCATCCCTGATATGTGCCAAGAAGACCTAAAAACCTTACAACCCATCTCTTAGCGCGAAGAAAGAGATAATCGGACTAGGGTGGAAATGTAGTCACCCTCCCAACTAGCGGATCTATCATCAGGCTTATCAATGTCACGTTTTAGCATTACAATCTAAGATTACCAAAGTTGGGGAGCCCAAGTCAACCCAGGGAATTACATAAAAATAAACCATTTCTTGGATAATAACCTACATAGGTATGCCTCTACAAAAGTCACCCAGGCAAGACCCTATACCCCTTCTCAACTATCCACAGACTCACACACCAGAAGTAGAGACACTAATAGGCATGTTAAGCAAGCGACAATGTAATCAAGACCAGTAGCAAATGAGGAAGATACATATGAAAATTTCGATCCAGAGCAAAATAATACAGGAAGCATGAATCGCACAAAAAAGATTTACGTGATAACCCCATAGATGCTTACTTCAGACCTCCGGGGGAAAGCATACAATGGGCTTATCCACCTTGTCTGTCCATCGACCTATCATGTATGCAGATGCACAGCATTTCAGTTTGCCCTCACCCCCGTTGTTTGGTGACAACATTACCTTGCGCCATCACGTCCGCCAGAATGGCGGCCTCTCCCATGACCAACTCTACCTCTGACTATTGGGGGTCTGAACTCTGTTTTGGCAATACCTCCTAAATGTCCAGTCTCCCCACATCCATACACACAATTCCTGGAGTCACGAACAGGCTTGAAAGTGGACGAAGTATGGGGATAAACTCCAAACACTCAAAAAAGGCTGACTGGGCTGCTGGACCCCAGCTAAGCCGGCACGGGCAGACGAATAGGGCGGTTTTGGTAACTCCTTCGAAATCGGCCCTCTAGTTGTAAGAACCCTCTAAACTCATTCCATTACGGAAACTCTTAGATGTCTCGCCATGGTGAAGCGTCTGGCTTCCCCCTCCAATTCTATCAACCCAAATCAACCACTGCCCTAAAAGGATTTTGCTTGCGAGCTACCTGTGGATGGGATCCGCAAATCTGAACTCATCCTTCACAAAACGGCAAATCCGCTCTTGTGGAATCGAAACAAAGCTGAAGTGCATACCTAGTAGTGCACGGAAAATTTAGCATCATAAGCAGACAACAAAATCCTCCGTGGCTATAGGATAAGGAATTCATCTCTCCTCCTATCCACTCAAAAGTCGGAGCGTATATTACTTCCACAAATAGAGAGAACGAAATGATGAACCAATTCATAGGTGGTGCCTGTGCTAGTTGACTCTCAATACGACCCCACCACCTTTTGGAATCACACTGAAACTGATAGGTCACAACATCTACGCCGAATCGTTCTACTGGTCCTCTTATGTAGCAGCTCATTGACAATTAACCAGAAAACATAGGCATTTCAGATCTCAGCACCCTTCAATACTGGAGGTTTTAACGTAAGAATTTAGTGAAAAATTTCATGCTGATCACTTGTCATTATGGCCATATAGTCTATCGAGGAAATGTGCACTACTCCAATGAGTTATCCATGGACGAGGGGCCAGAGCGGCTTGTATGTTGTACTACTGAAACCTGAGGTGCTGGTGAACAGAAAACACTGAGGTGTATGGCCCTGATCTAGATAACCCACTAAGATAGGTAAGAACCTAGTAATCCTCTCTGGTAGGCTGTGGGTAGTAGTTTCACCTATTTGAGCCTCTATTTTGCCATTTCTTCACCCCCTCTTATATTCATCAGTCGGTGGAGGAGTCAACCTCCCATCATAGTTGGACCACGGTTGTCGTCCTAGACCTCTAGAGGGCGTTCCTCTGCCGCATCTTACCACGCCTCTTGCAACTTCTCCTCCTCGATCTACGCGTCCCAATGTTGGCTCAAGAGCACCCTGTCCTGCCGGGTGGTGTTGACACAGTTGTGCTCTAGTTTCTAATCCATCGCGAGATAGAGTGAGGATGTAAGAGACCAATTGTACTCACCTAGATACCAATTGGACCCAAGTAATAGCACGGAAAGGAATAAAGAATGTAGTTTTCTTAAAGTCCTATAGCCCTCCAAAAGAAAAGTAAGGGGTCCCCTACCGTCCTCAAGACTTACTAGACTCGTCATGTTGAAGAGACAACGAACCTAAAGCTATGATACCAGTTTTTCACGACCCAAAGGAGCCGCGAGGGCACCCACACTTATCTTACTATGTGAGCGAACCAACATATAACCCCAACATTTATCAGTATATAAATTTTGAATAGTAAACAAAATGCGGGAAGATCCACAAAAATCATTAACGAAATCAATTAATAAGCTTCTAAAAGTATATTACCTTTCACCAAACTCTTGAATGTCTCACATCAAGAACATTATCCTCAAATTACACAAGTCTAAGGAGTATTAAGACTAAATAAGTAGAACGATGGTCCACGTACCGAACTTCAAAGACATCAGAAGTGAAGAGAAAAAAAGGAATCAGCCCGAGCTAGGAATAATAGATCACCCGAAATCTTGCGTGCTGAAGACTGGACTAGAGTGAGGACGAGTCGAGTCAATGGTGCATAGTGACTCCACAAAACAACAAGAAAGAAATAAAAGAGGGATCAGTACAAGGGAACAGTTAACTGAGTAGTAGCATAGGCACAACTCAAATAAGCCAGCAATATATACGAATAATAATATAAATCAACCACCGTACTTACAGTTGACAATCAACAGCTACAAGAAACCATTGGAAACCAAACACCACGCCACTATAGCACGCAGACTCCTATACCATACTATTTGGAAAATAGGTTCTTCGAAATTGAGTATATTAACTAATTCAAGATTACTTCTATTTTTCGAACCCGTGTCGGAACGTGACACTCCATCCCTATTGTTTTTTTGCTACGTGTCGGGACGTGACACTCCTATCCATTATCTACATCGTGTCAAGAACGCGGACCTATGATCTATTCGCTAACGTGTCGGAACGGGACACTCCGATCCCCTAAATTCTACGTGTCGAAACGTGACACTCCGTCATTATTACTACATGTAGGAACGATGACACTTACGATCCAATATTACATCATTATTTTATTTTTCATCAATTCTTCTTATGTCAGGCATCATCTTAATAGAGAGGATTAAGCTGAAGATTCGACAGTCTGTCATTCTATACCCACCAATTACATGAATCCAACATACAAACACAAACTCAAGCATTATAGAAGACTGTACAATATACCAATACATATCAATCGCTATTTAGAGTTATCTAATCAATAGAAATAAAACTATAAACCTAACTCCACCGCAGAATCGTGATCGAGCAAGCTTCTCACCACGGCCTTTTGATTCCTCTTTGTTCTCTCTTTCATCATAGTTATCCTCTTAATCTTTTTTTTTTTTCTTACAGATTCTTTCTCTTTTATCCTAATTATCATATAATCATTAGATAAAAAGTAACCCAGTATTTATTTAAAGTTATCTCTTTAACCCCAAGTAAATAAATTATTAAACTTACCCCACTAATTTCATAAAGTTGTCATGAATAGTCGCAAAACACCACTTTAAAACCTTAGGAGAAATCCGACCCAGTTGGGGCTTAGAAACCTGGACGGCCCGTCGTGTCTATAACGGTCCGTCATGCAGGTCGTCACAAGCGTTCAGAGAGTTAATTCAGTAAAGGGGTTTGTGACAGTCCGTCATATCTACGACGGTCCGTGCTGCCGTGCCGTCGTGAAGTTCAGAGAGTCGATCCATTATCCAGATTTCAGAGTGAAGTGTTAGGGACAAAGACCCTCGACGGTCCGTCGTGGCCATGCGGCTGCCCGCATGATCCGTCGACCCAGTCAGTTCTTTTCAAAATACTTTACTGACTCGACTGAATAAACAGGTTGTTACATTTGTTTAGTAAGGGTCAAAGAGAGGAGTAACAAGAAAAATTTTGCGGTATTCCGTTTAAAGATTACCACGGTACCTTCTTATTAAATTAGTTAAGGAGGAAAATGTTTCTAAGAGTTATGATCTTTGATTTGTTATTTTTGTTATTATGTGTACTTTGGAAAAAGATCTGCAAACCATTACGTTGTGGAATACATTTACTCGTCAAATTACGTTTTTTCAATTCTTTAGTTTGAAAAATGAGAGATGCATATTTTGTTTGATAAAACGTATGTCAAAATGTATAGTTGGAAAAACTATTTGCTAAGAAAAACAGTTCTTGTGATAAAGACATCATTTGTTATTCTATTTGGAGAAAAAAAGATTTTGTCGGATTTGTATTCATGAGAAATGTAGTGTGTCTGATTTTTGTTAGACTAAAAAACTTTTTGGTGTTATTTGAGAATATGAAAAACGTCACATAATAAGTTAGTGTTGTACTTTGATTTTTTTGTAGAAATACAATTCTTTTTTGTCCTCCTTGTTTAGTATTTAAAATGACTAAGTGGTTGTATTTATGATAAGAGAAAAAATACAGGACTTAAAAATTTGTGATTGTGCTCTCTATGAACTGAACTTTGACATTGTGCAAACATTGTCCAAAGAGAATTCAGCACTATAATTCTTTCGTAGAATAATTTTTCCAACTAGATATGTAGAAAAAAATATTTTAAATACTTGAAAATATTTTGAGAGTCACTATTAGAAATGATGGGGGTTATTTGTTTATGATTTAGGAAGTGTGTATAATTTACGGTTTGGAGCAAAAGATATGAAATTCACTGAACTTTTGTATATGTTATACCCACAAAATTCTCTGAGATATTTGGTAATGTGGTGTGAGTTTCTATATTACGAGATATATGTGATAGTATGAAACATCCCCCCCCCCAATTATATGATATCCTTGTTCAAAATAATTGTGTTCCTTTATGGAAAAAAAATCACTTAAAATGTTGTGATTTTCATTAAAAGAGATGTCTATGTTAATACAAAGTATTGCATGACATGAATATTGGATAGTCAGTTGTATATTTTTGGTAAAAAATAACATTTGGACAAATTGTCTCTATTGAACCGATAGTTCATGGGTAGTTTCTAAACAATCATCTTGGAAGTTATTGGAAATGTCCTTTGAAAGGGACATTTGACAATCTGAACATGTTTGTATCAAAAAAATTGTAAGAAATAGGAACAAAATCCTTAGTGAGGAAAATGCTACCTCGCGCGAAAGAGCTTTTCGAACACCATGTTTTTATTTTTGCTTACTTGCTGATTCAATGTTTGTGCATGAAACAATTGGGGCATCGTCCATTACCAAACCTTGTAAGGAAACACAGATCAACTTATAAGTATTTTGCCTAAACTTTGAGAGCAATAAATAAAAAATGTCATGTTTTTGTGGAATCTAAGTATGTGAGCATTCTTATATAGCTGTTGAAAGGCATTCTAATCCCTTAGATTGATTACACTGACATTTGCTGATATAATTAAAAACCTCTCATGGTGGAAAAAGTATTTGTTACTTTTATTGAGTATTGCATTAGAAAGACTATGTCTAGTTGTTGAATGTAAGGTGAAGCAATAGAAATGTGTAGACAATGGAATATTCAAAGTTGAAAATAAGTGTGGAAAAAATATAAGAAGGGATATTAGAATGGAGGTATAAAATCTCATGTGCAAAAATTGCTTTAGAAAGTGGAATATCCATCAAACCAGTGCCATAGTAACTCAACCTAATGAAAAAATGATCGTGAAAGAAATGATGGCTGCTTATTATGCGTTGGGTTTACACAATTTTGTGGATGAACTATCCTTAGTGAAAAAGGGTACACAAAAAGTTGTCTTTTAGAAGAAAAGCAATTTTGTTTGATCAGAATAAATTCTTTCCCAAGGAGAAATGGAAAGGAATGGAAAATCCAACATGAAATATTTCAAATTTTGGTGTATCTAGTCATGTCCAAGTTTCTATTCCGTTTTAGTAATTACCGTGACATCCTTTTGGAGCAAAAATTTATAGTGTGGGTATGACCCCCAACTTCAATCAAAGGAATGTGAAAAGAACTTTCGTACAATGTCAATTGCGACAGGAAATGAAATTACATGGAAAACCCGAGGGGTTTTGTTCCTCGTAACATAAAAGAAAGTGTGGTGAACTTGTTAAGTCACATTATGGAGCACCCCAAACAATGACATATTGTGCTCAAACAATGGCGGCAAAGGACTGAAGGACTGATTGAAAGTGTAATGTGTTCACATTAAAATCATAAGGCAGTGTTTTTTTGTCTATTGGTGATATGTTAATCATCAATAAATACATAATGAAATAAATGCTAATAAATGTATGCTATAAGCAGTGGAATGAAAATTAGTGGAGTTGCTAATGTGATTCTAGATAAAAGAATTTCGTTAGAACTCCATAAGCTTTGGCTTTTCACGGTCTCATTGCCTTGAACAAGGTAATAACGTGTTCAAATATTGGGATGTCAATATGTAAAGTCTCAATTAAATGTGGCTTTGCATTTCAAAAGAGTGAAAACAAAGTGACTAACATGTGATTGTGCTAGCGTTTGGGACGCATGATGTTTATCATCTAGTGTGTGTGATCAGATATAGCATTTTTTATTTTAAACTGAGGGGGGGGGGGGGGGGGGGGGGTGTTGGTTAACAAGTGATCCCAAATAAATTCATTAGGAAAATAAATAGAGTTTGGGGAGTATTTAAAATAATACTAAAAAATGATGTCTTGCAGTATAACAATACTCCAAACAATATTGAAAGGATATAGTGATCAAATTGAATCATCGGACGGATGAAGAAAAATCACGAGTGGCTATGTATTTACTATTGGTAGCGGAGCAGTCTCTTGAAATATTTTCAAAAGAGAATTCAATCGCTATCTCTACAATGATCTTGAGTAGGACTCTGATATGGTCGCGTGAATAGTTGAAGACTCTGGATTTTTGATAGATATCTATTTTGGCCCAAACCATTGGCATAGTATGTATACACTTTCACAGTTTTTTAAGTTGCAATAGGTAGGGCATGGAGCATGACGTATAACGGAAAAGTCTCGTCATATACGGACATAGACATGATACGTTAGAAAAATACTTTCTAGTGGACGTATCAGAATTGACTATGTAAAGTCAAAGGATAATGTGTCGGATCCCTTACAAAAAGGCCTAATAGAGCGGACGTTAAATGATCATATATGGGAAGGAATTTACGTATTAGGACAAGTCATCATGGACGTAACTCTATCTAGGCAGATGTGATCCACGATTAGATTCCGGAGAAAAAACAAAATTGTGATTGAATAGTTCGCATTGTCAACAAACTCAATCACTTCTAATGATGAAAGACAAGCTTCAGGGAACGGACTCAACATTAAGGCTTGTTAATCGAGTTATAAATGCTAATGGTTTTACATGATTTGCTATGTTGGTAAGTGACAACAATAAGTGAATTACGCGATAACACGGTTAGGAATCACCTATGTAGTGTGAAGTGTACGTCGCTTAAGAAGATCGATTGTCAAAAAAGCCCATCTCTCTATACACTCATGAACCCGGAGGGTTCATGGCTATATGAAACTACAACGAGAACCATAAATGGTAAAGGCGAAATTGTGTCGACAATGGTTGTTAGGGAATACACAAAGTTGATATTTAAAGATATTGACAATCTCACCGATTATCCAAGTATATCCGACATATGTGCATACGGAAAGTCCAAAGGTAACCTACTTATTCCAGATGCAATTAAATATGCTTGTAACGTACCATACTCGTCCGTTTCTATGTCTCGAGTCATCCATTAATGCGGGGGTTTGGTATTGGGGGTTTTAAAAGGTGGGAATGGAAAATGAAGAGTTGTGACGTTTAGACGAAATTGTGACTTTTATAAAATGTTGCAACTTTTATGAAAAGTTGTGATTTTTATGAAAAGTTGAAACTTTTATGAATAGTATTTACTTTTATGAAATGTTGCGACTTTTATAAAAGGTGACGACCTTTCTAAAAGATTGTGACTTTTCCAAAGGATTGTGACATTTCCCGTAAGGCACAATAAGAATATTTTCGTACTACCATTTATTTTATATAAATTGAGGGATTTCCTCTCATTTTAATATAGAATTCGTGGGATTCTTCTTCAACTACTAAATCTAGTATTCTAATTGAACTTTACTGTCGTTGAGTGGTTCGCTGACACCAGAGTTTTTTGTATCTATACTCTGGTGATTGAGATCATTTTACCCTGGGAGGTCATATTCTAAATAAAACCTCTGATACTAGAGGGGAATAATTTCCTTAAGGGGACACTGTGAGTTCAGTGGACTTGATCTTTTTCCTATTAAATTTTTTCCAGATTCTGATACGTGTTTACCGAAGTTTAGAGTTGTGATTAATTGCAGTTATTCGAGTCTTGTGGTCTTCACTGGGTCATTAACTTGGTAACGTCGTGTTGCTTGAAAAGTTTGGTTTGAATTGTAAATTAATTTAGACACATAGAATAATAGTTCTTTCTTTAGAAAAATATTTCGTATATTTTTTTTAAATCTGGTTTCTTCTTTATTATAATTTCGCTACTATGTTTAATTTTTCTAGTGGTGGACAATGTTCTCAAAAGTTGTTATATAGAAAGATTTTCAAAGTTTTGTTCGAAGTATGCTTGAATACAAGATGAACAGACAAAAATTTTAAAATGTGATTTTATGTTTAAAGGTTGTCACTCAAAGGTTTAAGCACAAACAGATGGAAATTCCGCATATTGGCACAGGTTTCTTTTAATGGAACCTCAAAGACTCAGTGAGTTATATTATTGTACGAGATAATCAGTTTGTATTATTTATATGTAAATGGGTAAATAATAAGAAGGATCATATTGAGAAAAATTATTATGGATTTACTCTTGTGAATTTTAATCATCTACTCTGTAGAAAATATCTTGCTTCTCAAGATCAACAAGTGTTTTATGTTGATCATCCTATTTGAACGGAGTGATGAATGGTTGTTAAAGTGAAGACAAGAGGTTTTTACGATTTAGGTAATGACACACCAACAATTGAGTATAAAGAAAGACATTTGGAGTTGTGGCCTGAACAACAATCGGATGACATAACAATTGAAACTGAGATTTAATTGGTTAGAGAAGGAGTACAAGGATTAGAAGTTGACCCAAAAACTTTTAAAAATAATGAAACATATTATGCATATGACAACGTATCTTAGTTTTTGTTACTATAATAGTATAATCACTATTTCGTACAATTGATTCTTGAACAATAATAACTTTGAATGTTTTACACTTCATTCAGCTGTTAAAATCATATATGTTTATATGTATTATTATTTGACGTGATAGTTATATAATATTTTATACTTGTGTATAGTTATTGAGGAACTTCGTTGAAATGGCAACAAAAAGACAGAAAAATTCTAGTCAAGGTAAGCTTTTATATGATTCTTTGCACCAACAAAAACAACATATCAGAAGTATGTCAATGCCTCAGCCGCCTCAAAATTTCCCAGAAAATGAAAGAGATGAATCACATGATACGAAAAATCTTATATGTATTTAATATCATGATTTGTGATACAAAAAATCTTCTAGGTATTTAATATCATGATATTTATTCTTCCTTTCATAGTATAATGTAGTTAGAAAATTTTTGTTTAAATAATGAGTTTGTCTTGTTTTATCTTTGATTATTTATAGATTCTAAGAAGTAAACACAACAAATCGGAAGTATGTCAATGCCTCAACCGCCCCAAAGTATGTCAATGCCTCAACCGCCCCAAAATTTGCCCCAATATGAAAGAGATGATTCACATGTTACAAAAAATCTTCATGGTATTAAGTAATTCAATATTTATTCTTTCTTTCATATTATAAAGTAGTTGAATAATTTCTATATAATAAATAAATTTGCCTCTTTTTTTATTTGATTATTTTATAGATTCTGAACAAAAATAACAACAAATCGGAAGTATGTCAATGCCTCTACCACCGCAAAATTGGCCACAAAATGAAACAGATGAATCACATGATTAAAAAATCTTACGGGATTAAATCTTATGAAATTTAATCTTCTTTTTATAGTATTACGTAGTTAGATAATTTGATACAAATAATAAATTTTCCTCTTTTTATCTTTCATTATTTATAGATTCTAATTAGAATGAAGATCAGTCTAAGCCAACTAGGGGTCCCACCTTTATGTACTCCGTATGGGGGAAAGATGGTGAAAATTTACATATTGAATTGAATGAACATGGTCAAGTTATTGGGTTAGAAGGAACTAGGTTTAGTTCAAAACTTAGTGTGCTAGCACGAAATGGTATCTTAGCATCACTGAATTATAAAGAGTTGGAGACTTGTACCTAGTATGTAGAAGGATATAATATGGGCTCATATCAAGGTTGTTAGTATATACAAAACCTGTATACTAAGATGTTTTTATTTTTCTAATTTATTTTATAAATGATTTGTGTATTAAATATATGTACAGGAAAATATTCACGCAACTGATAACATGAAGCACATACTGATGATATCATTTTGATCTAGAAGGAAAGAATCAAAGCATGAAGCAAAAACCATTGGATATGAACCATATAAAACTAATATTAAGAGTTTAGCTCATCATCCAGATAGAGTTCAAGAAGATCAGTGGCATTCATTAGTTCATTATTGGAGCTCAATAGAACCAAATTTATGTGCTAGATTTCTGTTTCTTCATTTGCTTTACTAAATGATAATATCATAGAAGTTGTCATAAATTATTAATGTCGGGTTTTCCCTGATTATACTTCTTATTGTAGAAAAACTAGAAGTTCTTTCTGATTTGTCCCTTTCCTCTAATTGGCTGAAATAATGTTGTTATACATGCCCATTTTGCCACAACAATGTTTTTTCTTGGACGAAATTATTGCACGGTTATAAATCTCCCTAATGCTGCTTTTAATATTTTCTCTTAGCAATTTCTTTTATACATTGAATATTGCACATGTCCCCTTATACATTGTTGTTTTCAAAATTCTACAAAAGAGTGAGAGAAACAAAGAGAATCGAAAAAATTGACTATGCCACACACATCAGAGATAAAGAGTCGTTCTCAAATTATAGACAATGTATGAAGTAATCACTATTATTTTTATGTAATTTATATATTAAGTAATACTTATCGTGACTATCTAATTTCAATATCTTAATATTCAAATAGATGACAAAGATGAATAATGGTGTCAAGACAACTCGTATTGAGGTGTTCAAAAAACTCACATTAGAGCGAACAAAGAACCAATAAATGAGATAGCTGGTGAATTTATGGTAAGCTATTAATGTTTAATAATATATCGGTACATTCTTTTTTATTACAATTTTCGTAAAAAAAAAACATCTGATTACATTACCTTCCTTTCAAAAAGAAACAAATAGATGATCTTGTCGAGGTGTATCCTGAGTTAATGTCCCGACAGTGCTCCCTAAGAGTTTTACTCCTTTCCCGCTCTCCCAAGTAATCGGTCAGACACTCATGGATTGGTTCCTGACTCTAGGAACAACACATCTCCTATCTAGTATATGTCCCCCTTATATAAACCTCTTCAGGCACACCTAAACAAACGATTTTGATATAGGTTCACTGGAAGTTCAAAAGCTACTCAACATGAAATTTTAGTAACAGAGAATGTATGAAGCAAAAACGGATCAATGATGATAAAAAGTTGTTAGAAGAGAAAGAGCAAGAAAAGAGAATAACGAAGTGATGGAGAGAAAATTATCGGAAGCAAAAATCAATATGGAAGAAATTATAGCGGATAAAGTGAAGGATGGAATACAAGCATATGTAGAGTCTTTGTCAATTGATATTGATGAAAATTTAAAATTAGAGCAGGTAAAATAATTGTGTTGCTCACAAAAATACTTCTTTTTAGATTAAAACTTAGTTTTTCTTAATTATAATAATCTTCCTCTTTTGCAATAGGTTCCTGATAACCCACTTAAAGATTGTCAACAACCATTATCACTTGTTCCAGGTGTTCACACAAGAAATGTTATAGAAAATTTCATTAAAATTTTGAGTTTTATTTTAATTGTGTAATCCTAATATTTATATGATCACGAGATCAACTATTTCCTCTTTCTTGTTTAATATGGATTAATCAACAAACATGTTGCTTTTGATCATGTATTAGAATTTAGTTGGATTTGGAGCTGTAGTTTTAGAATTTGATCATGTGCTTTGGATAAGCTAATTGTTCAATTCTACTATGTTTTAGCTCTCTATTTCTGTCTGTATAGTTAATGCTAAGTTGCATTGAGTGCATTTTTTCAATTCCGCCTTTAACAACCTCAATTTTTTTTTATCAAGGACAACATCTGGTTCACCTTGATTGTCATATGATTTCCACCAATTTTCTATTAAATCATTTAATCCGTGGTGTTCAAACACATTTTTTCAAACTTGAAGTTTCCCTTGCCCTTATTACAGTCACCGAATTCCATTAAGATGGGGAAATGATCAAACGTTGGTCTGGAAGAAATCTTTGTTTGATAGCCTTGAAATTCTCATGCCACCCTACTGAAATAAGAAAGCTATCCAATCTGGAAGCCGTCTGATTATTGATGCCTCTAAACCATGTGTATATTCCCCATGTAGAGGGAGATCCATCAATGAATTATAATGTATATATTTTAAAATTTCTCTCATTGATCTAGTATTTCTATTTGTTCATATTTTCTCTTCTCTGATTAGATCTACTCTTCTGTTTGATTGAAGCACTACATATTCACTATTGTTGATTTAGTCATATTGAATAGTAATTTATCTTAGGAGATGATAAAATTTGGGTATATTGTTTGCACTTTGTATTTAAGGACGATTTATTCTAATCTCTATTGCATTAAGCTGATTTTAACTTCCTAAATCCTTCCCTATTTATTGTGACTAGTAACTAAATTGTTTAGTAGTGTAAAAAAATACAGAGTACTTTTGATATGTTTAAGCTCGGTTGTAAGATTCCAATTATGATTTATGGCAGTATTTTATTTTCTGAATTCTTTTGTTATTGCACTCATAGATTTGAATGATAGAGGTTTAACTATTGTTGCTTGGGTTGCTACAGTTTATGTGATATTTGATTTCCTTCCTATTGTACTTATTATAGTTACTGTGCTTCATATGGTGGAGCCTTTGAGATGATTCATAAAAACTTCGAAGTTAGAAAATGTTCAATGGGGATTATATCTAAATAAAGTATTTTGGAATTTGAACTTTTGGGATTCAATGTTATGTATGGCAGGTGAAATGAGGATCATGGTAAAACCATTTCTAAGGCATTATTCGATGCACCTTCGTTAGTTGTCTGTGCTAATTTTTTTCTCATATATTTGGCACTTCCTCTCTCATTTATTTGGCATGGGAATTTTTCTGTTGCATCGTGATCTTTAGAGTGATGATTATATTTTCAGATATTGCTAAGATCATTGGAAGAGTATGGTTAAGATATTGGGTTGAAGGGTCTTCAACAATGTTAAACATCAGAATATTTTTAGCTGAGATGAGTTGTGACTCATATAAGCTATTTTTAAAAAAAAATGAATGACCCTATGGGTCAGGGACATAGCAACACCTCCAGGCCTTAACGTAGATAGATAAATGCAAAATATAAATAAGGGGACATAAACCTTACCTCCCTTAAAGGTGGTACAAGATTTAGTAGCCTATTAAGTAGACTTAATAAGTTTTACAACTCTTCGAAAAACTAGAAGCGAAACCTATCTTCTAAGGACCTATATAAGAGGACTCTTCTCGATACAAAGAATCTAGGAAATCATAAATTAGGGAGGATCTCCCTTTACAAGTAAAAGGAAATCTTCTTTAAAAAAGCTATAACTTAGAAAAGAGATAGCTAATGTAAAGAAAATGGTGACCACCAAAATATAGGACTTGATGGAGTTCTTGATCCTTCATAGGCCTAAATGAGAATCAGCTATTAAGGTTTTTCCTTAATTCTTTTGAACCTTTTTCGTCTGAAACATTCCTTGTCATTTGTGTCTAGTTGTAAGAATGATGTTGTTTCTCTAGGGAGTTGGTGCTTGCTGAAATAGACTTGAGGGTAGGTAATTTGGTGACTATGTTTGGAGAGAGAATCTGCCACGTAGTTAGCTTCCTGGAGGGTATGCATGCATGTGAAATGGGGGATGGGAGTTGAAAGATTATGTAATTTCCTCATATGAGTTGAAATATTCCAGGATCACTTTCGTGTATTTTAAATGAACACACCATGCTATACTAAAAGTGGAACCCTCAACCTTAGCTTGTTTGTTAGTACCATTCCCCCAAAGGAACTGAAAATGCAAAAAATAACCTACCATTTGAGTCTCTAAGTATACCACCTACTCCAATCTTCCTCGGATAACTCAACACTATAAAATTAGACAGAAGTAGTCGAAATATTATTTTATTCCTTCAACATCAAAGTGTTAAATACAACCAATAACAACAACTGATAACTAAACTTAAGGAATCTATTTGCTATATAAACTCCTAAACCATTCGAGGACTCTTATACAGATATACAACAACAATAAACTCCTACAATAGGAGGATTCCTCTATAGTTACTAAAAGGAAGTTACTGTAACAATAACTTATCATAAGATAAGATAATTATGCTTAATACAGCCCCTCAAATTAGGTGTGGGTCAACAACACCTAATTTGGAACTACACCTTGAAAAGGTGCTGGTAATGTCTTGTTAAATGAATTAGCAAGTTAATCACAACAATATGTTTCATACGACTATGGAACACTGGATTCTGACAGAAATAAGTGAAACCAACATTGTGACAAAAGATTGTCGCGATATTTGGAATGGTGAACACATTCTTTATCAAAGTGTGGCGCACCCATGGGGGAGTTTCGCAAGATCCTTTGTCAATTGATTTTTTAAGTTGTGCTGCATTTAGATGACCAAGCTACAGCTTGTTGTTTTTTTGACGACCAACTTACAGGATTGCACCCAAAGAAAAGAAAATACTTTGATGTGGATATTTTATCATTCGGGTCTCCTGCATAATTAGCATCAGCGTACATGGAATGATTGCAGTCTGAGTTGTGAAGAATATGAAGACCTGAAGTTTCCATGGCTTTGAGATACCGTAGTATCTTTTTGACCGCCTTCCAGTGTTAATAAGTAGGATCATGCATAAATTGTGATAGTTTTTTTACATCATAAGAAATGTCAGGAAGTGTGAATGATAAATATTGCAACTTATCGAGAGTGCGTCTGTAGAGGGTAGCATTAGCAGGTGGAGAACCATCAGTTGCCTGATGCAGTTTACCAGAGCACATTGGTGTCAGGACTCCTTTATAATCTTGCATATCCTGTTCAGACAGAATATCAAGAATGTATTTTGATTAAGTGAGAAGAAAACCACTTGACACTTTTGTAACCTCGACACCCAAGAAGTAGTTTAAATACCCTAGATCCTTCAAATAAAAACGTGAACCCAAAGAATTAATAAAATGTGTAATTAAGATGGAATGACTTCTTATCATCAAAATGTCGTCTTATAGACGAGCACATAGACAGTACAAACCAGATTCTTCAAAAATGAAAAAAGAGGTGTCAGATGCAGACTTAATAAATCCCATTTACTATAGATTATCATGTAATGCAGTATACACCAGGACCGCGACGCCTGTTTAAGTCCATAAATGGCTTTTTTCAATCTGCAAACATGGAAAGGGAATTGTGAGTTAACAATCCTTGAGGTTGAGATATAAAAACCTTTTTAGTCAAGTAGCTGCAAGAAAGCATTGTTGATGTCGAGTTGATGAATCGACCAATTGTGCTGCACTGCTGTGGATAACACAAGTCGCACTGTTGTTCACATGATAACAAGACTTAAAGTCTCATGAAAATCCAAGCTAAGGCGGGTCCTGACCCTTTTTCACAAGGCTATCTTTGGTATCGACTATAGAAACTTGTTTGTTTTTGTTTAATGCATAACAACAATGTTCATCAATCACAACATTCTTCATTGAGTCTCATGGTACCAATTCCCAAGTCTTATTCTTCTTAAAATCATCATATTCTACTTCCATAGCTTGTTTCTACTCTTCATGGATTGTATCTCATTTGAAGGTTGTTGGTGTAGAAGTGAAGTGAGTTATAAAACTGAAATTTCTTTTGCACTTGGTAATATTATTCTGGGACCTAGTGGTTATTTGGTTTACTGCAGGCTCTGCAATTGGCATGGCATGGTGTCGGGGATGTGACTTTCGCTTCAAGGAAGTTAAGAAATTGTCAGTGGTGAGTTGGTGGAAATAGAGGGAACAATTGGGATTTGGCGTAGAATGGTAATGTTACATCGTTGATATGTTAGCAAAGGTTAGGCTGTGTTTTTGAGGTAGTGTAATATTGTGAAGAAGTAGAAGAAAGTTTAGAATTTCCTGGATCATTTGCAGTAGCTGCTTGTATCTTGCCTAAATTGAAGGAGCGAGTATCCTATATTGGTGATCTAGGTAAAATGGATTCTATTGAAAATGGTATAGGTGGTGGTATATCATGAGATGGAGTTGGAATGGTAACTGACTTCAGATTTTCCTCCTTGGAGTTAACATCTTCCCAAGTCAGTTGAGAAAAATTTTTCCTTATCTGTAGAAACATCGTTTTTGAAGGAAAAAAATTTTCATAAAAAAGAATATCACGACTTATGAATATTTTTGAACGCATTGGTTCAAAGCAAAGGTATGCATGATGGCTCGGTGAAACACCAAAATACACACAAGGGGTGGACTGAGGCGCCAACTTATTTTTTGTATAGGGTTTAATCAATGGATTACAGAGACAACCAAAAATTTTAAGATTGACATAGTTGGGTGGTTTACCAAATAATTGTTTGAAGGGTAGCGCGTTATGTAAGATGGGAATGGGAATCTAATTAATGATATAAACAACATGATTATAGGCAAAGACCATAGGTCTGGTGGTAGGGATACCTCATGGAGAAGTGTTTTGGCTGTCTCAACAATATGGTGATGACGACGTTCAACTATGGCAACGTGTTGTGGCATGCATGGAGGTGAAACTAAATGTTCAATGTCATTTTGTTGAATATAGGACTGAAGACTTTTGTATTCACCCCCTCCATCTGTATTAAGTAATATAATTTTTGTTTTCAAAAAATCCTCTACTAAAGGATTAATGGTTTGGAACAAAGATGCGACTTCACTTTCAGTTTTAAGTGTATACAAACAATTATAGTTAGTGTACTGATCAACAAAGTTACAGTAATATAACTTTTTGTCTAGTGATATAATGGGAGATGGTCCTCATAAATAGCTAAAAATGACATGAAGAGGCACGTTAGTGGATAAAGTTAGTCGTTTAAATGGAAAATGGTGTGCTTTATTAGAAGAACAAGCATTACAAAATTCAAATTTCTCTGTAGTAAGTAACATGTAAAGAAAAGTTTTTCAAAACAAGTTTAAAATTGTCGAATGAGGATGACCCAAGCGACTGTCCCATAGCTGAAAAGGAACCTTTGTGGAGGCAAGATTGATGGATATTGGTGGTTTGGTTGGCAGAGAGTCCATTCTTATTCCGTCCTTGTACCAACGACTTCTGAGTATGTAGGTCCTTCAGTGGAAAAGTAAAAGGAAAAAGTTCAACAAATGTGAGATTGTCTTGATGAAATATGGCTACATAAATAAGTTTTTTTTAATTGATGGATCACATTAAGTGTTAAAAAGCTTGAAATAAGAATTAGGTGCTTGTATTTGAGTTAAACCAGTATGAGTAATAGGAATGATTTTACCGTCACCCATAGATATTCCCTCAATGACTGTATACTATTCAAGATTATGAGGTTCAGCCATGACATGATGAGTTGCTCCGGAATCGAGAACCCAATAGTTGTTCGTTGATTGAAAATTAGAGGCAAAGTTGGCCTTAGCTTCGAAATGAATGTGCGATTTTGAACGACATACATATGCAGTGTGACCAAATTTTTGACACAATTGGCATCAAACATATTCTGTCGAATTTGATCTCATATTTTGCTGATTGTTAAACTTGGACTGTCGAGACGTATATTGGTTCCATTGTTGATTGTTGAAGTTTGATTGTCAAGACGCATATTGGTTCTATTGTTGATTGATACAGCGACGATTGTTCCTGTTAGACTGGACTAGCATGGTTTTCCTCTGTGCTACTGCAGTTGTGATATTGGAAGATGAGTTCTCAAAGGTCTTGGTGCTTGAGGAAAAACTCATGATTTCTGAGCTTGTGAAACAATTCTTCAAAACTGAAGGAAGAGCCTCGTGCTCTTATGGCAACATATATCACACTGTATTTGAGGCCCAAGCCGCTTAGAATCATTACAATAAGTTCATCATCTTGTACTGGTGAACCAAAAACTTTGAGAGCATCAGAAAGAGATTGAAGCTCTTGTAAGTATTATGTAACCGATTTAATGGCTTTCTTAATATTTTGCAGTTGGTCGCGCAAGATAAAAATGCGAGTGTGACTCTTATTAGCGTAGGCCATGTGAAGAATTTACTAGGCTTTCTTAAAAGATGGAGCTATGAAATAGTCGGCAATGGTGGGATTGACAGATGCAATCATTGCTTGCTGGATCACTTGGTCCTGACATAATCAGATTTTGTATTTGGGTTCTGGAATCATATAGTTATCGTGCACAACAAACATTGGTGGTTTCGGGTTTGATCCATCAAGATTCCCCATGAGCTGATGGCCATTGAGTAGCATCACAAGTTATACTTTCCAAGTTGATAAGTTGATGTTACCTTGTAGTTTGATAGGCAACTGACACGTGGGATTGAATTCTACCACGTGAACTATAGTTGAAGCAGCCGAAACACTTATGTTGGTGGCAGTAGCATCACTAGAGGAAATAATAACAATAGGGGTTGTTCCTTGAGATGAAGTCATAGTTGGGACGAAAAAAACAAAGAATATGACTCTTAAGAGGCTAGAGGCTCTTATACCATATAAAATTAGATAGACATAAGTAGTCAAAAGATTATTTTATTCCTTCAGCATCAAAGCGTTAAATACAACCAATAACAACAACTGATAGCTAAACTTAAGGAAGCTAATTTCTACATAAACTCCTAAATCATTGGAGGACACTACAGATATACAACAATAAACTCTACTTGAGAGGCTTTTACATACTAAAAGGCAGTACTATAAATAAATCTTAGTCTAAGATAAAGAATATTATGCTAATAAAAACACTTCCATCAGTATTGAGCTAAACCTTATTTTCTGGAGGCTTCAACTTTCACAAGATTAACCATGATAGATGGGTACATTTCTCCAAAAAAAAAAAGAAGTAAAAAGAGTGTGCATAAACATCTCTAGCTTGAGTCCAAGAAAATAGGGTAAAACATTGTGCCAATAGGTAATAGTGTCCCCTTAACACAATAATTGAACTATTCCATGTTTGGATTGTTTACCCCCGTACTTTTTTAGGCACCTATTTTTCCACAATTCCAACCAATAATATTGGAGTTTGACTGTAATATAAGTTTGTGTGCATCATTGTTGTAATTGGGACTTCTCCATGGTCTAATAATGTTCTAACGGTAGTTATCCGTTGAAACTCATAAGAAGCAAAATGGCAGCACAGGTACACTTTAAGAATAAAGTGCTAGAAAGAATGTGGTTATTACATAACATTAACGATGATTAATATTATTTCTTTACATAGCTTCCTGACCATTGGCCCTTTTTCCATTCTGTTTGATCATTGGATTCAATTTTCTCCAAACATCTGCAAATTGGTGAATTGCCGTTGTTGCACAAACCATATAAGTACACTGATAAGATAATTTTTTACTTCGGGAAAATTGGCGCACTTATGTATTCAATGAAATGTAAAGTTCTGCATTTCGGTAAGTATCAAAATAATAAATTTAATGTTTTTTGTTAGGCTAACATGAATAAAAAGACTGGAACTACCGTAGTTGGCATCAATAAAAAGAAGTGGGTATGTTTGAAAAAACTACAAAATCTTTCTTTTCTTTCAAAATGAGGAAAATTTCATGTACCTAATTACTGCTTTTGCATTAAATCCTTAATGTTTGTTTTTAGAAAAAATCAATTAGTCATTTTTTATATCTCAATTTGTTTTAGTTAACGAGAGCTAATTTTTATTATTATATAGTTATAAATTTTCTTATGTGCATTTCTTGTGTAGAATGTTAAAGGAAACTGAGGTCAAGTATCGACTTCAACATGCCCTACTTTTGGATTAATGATTTCATAAAGATTTGTTGCAAATTTATTGGTGATTTTAATTACATTTGAATTAGGAGTTAATTTAATTGATTTAATGTTGACATTATTACATTTAATTAGATCTCAATTTTACTTGAGATAGAAAAGTTAATTTATTTTGACATTGTTTACTTAGTTCTATTTAGTTTGATTATAATGTAAGAAAATATTTGTTTTTATAATATTTCTTGCTTATCATGAAGAAGGTAGTTTCGAATGTATGGATTGTTTGTATGTATTTCTGTATACAGATTTTTCTGGGATGTTTAAGAAACTTGGTTGCGACATTAGAATATTTATATGAAATTTTAGCAAAATATAAAATAATGTCACAAAATTTTATGATATTATTGACATTAATTAAAGTGTCAAAAATTTCAATATAACATTTATAAATGTCAGAAGTAAGTGTGTTGAAATTTGTTTCACCAATATTTATCAAAATGTCAAAAATTGTAAGTGACATTTCATAAATGTCGAAAAAATAAATGTCATATATCTCATATCGACATTTACTTAAATGTCAAAAATAATTGTCATATATTTTACACCAACATATATGTAAATGTCAAAAATAAATGTGATATATCTCATACCAACATTTATCGAATTATCAAAAATAAATGTCATATATATCTCATACAAATATCTACCTAAATGTAAAAAATAAATGCCATATATGTGATACTGACATTTAGCTAAATGTCGAAAATACACATCATATATCTGATATTGACATTCACCTACATGTTGTATAGTTCGTATCGACATTCACATAAATGTCAAAAAATGAATGTCGTAATAATGTGACCAACATTTATATATATACGTTGCAAAGTAAATGACGCATATTCTTTTCAAAATTTTCCTAAATGTCACAAAATAAATTTTACAAATTTTTCCCGATAATTACCTAAATGTTAGAAAAACTCTCTATACTAAAATTTATGACATTTTGTTCAAACGTAAAATAAATGTCGATAAACAAATTTGTGACATTTAAACATCATAATACGACATTTAGAAAATTTCGTTGTATATCCACTTTCTTGTAGTGTCTATTGATCCATAATAGGTATGAAACCAGTTCATATTTAGAATGACATCAAACTCTACCATTTCTAAGTCATCCATGGTCCTTTTGTGATTGAAGGGAAATGGTACAATTACGATATAATTTGTCTGCTAGAATATCACCAATAGGTGTAGAAACAGTGAATGGTTCACTAAGTTTCTCATGAATAACATAAGAATTCATCGCAACATATGAAGTTACCATAGATAAAATCACTCCTGGGTCTTGCAAAGCATAAAAAGTAAAGTCAAACACTTGAATCATACCAGTGACAGCATCTCGCAAATCCTCTTGCTCATTGCAACCATTTATACTATATAGGCAATTTTTTCCTCCACCAATAACATTTCCTTTCATGTTCTTTGAACACTCTTTCATGATATAACCCTCTTGTCCACACTTCAAGCAACCTGTCTTGCCTAGACACACCTTCCTGACACATGCAAGAGCCTAGTTACCTCCTTGCGCTTCATTACTTTGAGCTTTGTCGCTCTAGCTCTAAAGGGTTGTCAACTCCGACCATTATGCTCACCATTGTTTCTTGGTGCAAGGACACTAGTAGATGGTGGAGCAGGTCCCTTATGTTTATGTTGGAAGGCTAAATTCATACTACTATTTTATTTCCTAAACTCATTGCATGGTGTCTTAGCCTCTTATTCTTAAACCCTTCTCTATCCTTTAGCTTATCCTCATCAACATGTTGCACATGAATCATTAGCCTTGCTATATCCATATCCCTTATCAACATGGATGCATTACCTTCCTTGTTTTGCTGACAATACAATCAAGCAACAAATAAACTAATCTTTCTCCTTCTATCAACAACCATCTCTAGAGCACATCAGGAAAGTTGTGCAAACTTCAGACTGTACTCATGAATACTCATGGACTTCGGATTAAGGGTTATAAACTCTCTAATTTTGCCTCTTGCAACTCACGAGAAATGAAACGTCCCATGAAAGCATTCTCAAACACAAACTACCTCACTATTAGCACATCCTCTTCTCTATTCCTTTTCTGTTGGTCGAACAATACTTTAGTGATACCCTATAGTTGGTATGCAACTAATTCTATGCTCTCAGCATCAAAAACATGCAACATATAAAAAATTTTCTAAAGTACTTCAACAAAGTTGTCTGGATCCTCGGTGATGTTTGAACATGTGTAGCTTGGTGGATTCATCCCTAAAGCTCACGAATCCTTGAGGTCACTTCCTATCAATTACCTCTCTATCCAACTTCATTATTCGCAACTTGACTTGACATAACATCCAGATAGTCTCAAAGAATTCAACATGGGTAACCTCTACTTGAGGTTGCACTTCAAGTACATTTGGCAACTCTTGTTCCTCAACAATCCTCCTAGGTAAACTACCTCTAACAGCTCTTCGCGGAGACATGCTTCCTTAAGAACACCCGCAGGCACGAATTAGAAGGAAACATTATAGAGATAAACTCTAACACACTAAATGAGTATGAAAGAATATAGAAAATCCTAGATGTTGTAGCCTCCTAATCATACATGTGGCGTGCTTCACACATATGAATAATACCCTACAGACACGAATTTATAGACTCTAGGACTCTTGAACTATGTGCTTTGATACAAAGTTTGTCACGCCTAAGCCTATAACATAGATGTGGCCGACAATCGGAGACCATTGTTGGCCCCAATCGAACCCTTGGCTTGGCATACTTACTAAGTGTAAGACTTAACTCAAGAAATAAATTTAAAATAATACTTAGCAAAAATTGAAATTCAAGTCTCATACTTTACAATAGATATTAAAAGACTAAAGAAACTAACTCTATCTGTCTATGAAACCTTGAAAATAAAGAGGGCTGTTGGGAAAGGACCCCAATCATCCTAACAACTTAAAACTAAAAAAAATAACTTGAATTATAAAGATTTCCTCTAGAATGAAGGGGGTCTCACCAACTGGCTCTGAGCTTCTCATTAGATCAACGTTACATCGAATGCTTATTCTAGTTACCTGTGTCTGCATCATTATACGATACAAGACAAGTGGAATCAGTATATTTAATGTACAAGTATGCGTGTTGGAATGCTAAAAAACAACTTAAGCTTTAAAAGGAGTAAAAAGGAACACTTACCTTGGCTCTACTCAACTCATGAATAACTAACTCATTTCATTGTACAGTAGTTTAAAGAAATGTGCAATATAAAGATAAAATTGTTTAAAACATGGTTTTCAACTATAGGTATGCAAAGATACAATTGACTATGATATGTATGCAAAAATATGAAGATAATCTGATGAAAACTCATAATCTTAATAAAATACATAATGTTTCCTCTCAAAGTATACTCGTGCAATGCATGAAGGAAGTTCCATACCCCCATTCATACTAAGAAGAAACTCTTGAGAACCATGCAACTACTGTTATGGGAGGTTCCTAACCGACAACTATCACTTAATAGTTATAATGATACACTCTTTTTCCTCACGTTGCCAAGGACCATCCTAAACCTTCCATAGTATAGGACCTGAAATGCCTAATGGATCCACTAGTAAAATCATAAGAGGATTCATCTTAAAAGTATGAACCTTTTCTACCCATGATGGCTACATGATTTTCATGGAGACATGAGTTAATCTGAAACCGAATTCCCACATCGGTGCTCAATAATACTCCAAAAAATATATTGATCTTGTATGTTTTAAAAATAACTTTACTGTGATTTGAGATTACTGCTCAAAACATATCTTAAAGGCTATCTTGGAAATCTTAGTTTCCATGCTTCCTTCATTTTATAAAGCTATAACTCTTTTTTGAAAACTAGCCCGAAGAATCTGTGAAAAACATAGTTTCCTTACTTGTTTAACTGTAAAACATTTTAAATTACTTTGGGGATACTTATTCCCCCTATACTTTTGAAGAAAAGCACTTCAACTTAAAGCTTTACACTTTACTTAGGTTGAAACTTGAGATTTGAAACGACTATTTGGGAAATACTTAGTTCCCTTATATTTCTTTAAAGGATGAACATCAACTCTTTACTATTCAATTAACTTGTAACAAAACTCTTAGAAAATACTTTGTTCCCTTATAATTTGTGAGAATTGAAGTGAACTCTACAGTCTTTCTTAAATTGTAACTTGAGACTTTAAAAAAAGTTAACATGTTCTTTAAAGACTCTAGGAAACTTTTAAGAACTTTCTTTGACTTGATTTTAACTTTTAGACTTCAATGTTACCTTCTTTGACTTTGATATTAACTTTCCTTGAATTTGATTATGGATTCATGGTTCGTGATCTAATGTTGATGGATGATTTCATGATGTTTAAACATAACTTAGAGTGTTGATTTTAACTTAGAGTGTTGATGGATGATTTCATGATGTTTTCTAAGAGCATGAACTGAATAAAATAAGTTTAGACCCAATTTATTAACCAAAAATGAAATAACATAATTTGGTAAGGAAAAGACAACTTTTCCCTTCCCAAATTCGGATTGGACTATCCTTAATCCAACAGCCAATTTTCCGAAAGGCATATATGACTCATATGATATTGAAGTACTGTAAACTCGGAGGCATTGGAAAGATATATCCAAGGGCTTTCCAACCATATCAAGAAATACCTCTAACTCATCTTGTTTGAAGTTGACCAAAAAATCACTTTTTCCGTATGTAAGAAAATTTCCAGATTTTAGTTCTTCCCAAAACATACTATTTCAACTTATAAGCTTCTACCTAGCTATCTGAATTTGCGAGATGATACACTAAAGTCTCTGTTTGTAGATGGTTGCAACTCTAACCAAATATTCAGTGTTACTTGATAATGAGTTTTGGAAAAAAAATTGTATTATTTTTCAAGGTAAGTTATTTTCCTTAACTTTGAGAAAATAAGATTATTTTGAAAAATATATTCCAAAATATTGAAGTCAACCAAACATGAAATATAAAAATCGTACTAAACACAAAGATTTTGTGTTTATTTTTTTAAAATTTTGTCTCCCTATTTCAAGTGAGTTTATATATGATGGTGATAATAACACATATGAGTATATCATGTATATAAATTTCTATTATGATCTTTGTCTGACGTATTTAATCTTTTGGTTTTCAGAAAAGGTTGTTTTTTTCCGAGCTTCATATCCAAGTTCAAGACAATCATCTCTACTTTGATCACATGGTCAAAATTGGAATATAAATTTTTCTTCTTGGGAGAGGATTTGTGCCACTATCGTTCTCAAAATTTTGACCAGTGATGTACCGTGGTTCCACGATGTTTTCAATGAATTTTGCTTAAGAGTGGTGTGTATCTTGAACCTTTTTGGAGTAGTTTTAACAAGTTTTGTGTATTATTTTGCAGGAAAGATGTCCAGGTTAAAAACGCATAAAGCAGTTGAAAAAAATGAAAATTCTGACCTACGAAGGCTATCGACGGACTGTAGCTGGTTACCGTTTATGTGAAGTTCAGGCTAAGGGAGAAGATCAGGTAAATATGACCATTTGTGGAACTATGAGCATAAATATCTATCCGTCGATTGATAAGCAAACCGTACTGGTAAACCGTCGATCGATTAAGAGAAGGTTCCAGTAATGAATTTTCAAGATTCTAATGGTGGAACTACGGAAGAGCACTGACGGGTCGTAGATTGATTGATGAATCGTACTGCTGGTCCTTCATATGATTTAGAGAAGGTTCTTATCCGGATAAGAAAAATAATTCCAAGTATGGATTGATGGAGGCAATCGACGGAAAATCGATAAGTGAAGTCATTGATTGAAGCCTGCATTTCTAGACAATGTTTTCCTTACTCAATTCATTTTTCTTTAGGACTATGTTTTCTATAAATAGGACTATTATTATTATTCTATTTTGTTTTAGAAATTGGGTTTTTGCAAACATGAGAAATTAAATCAATTTTCAGATTTGGTTTAAAGCTATTTTCTTGCAATTTCAAGTTGATTTTCGTGGTTTCTTTTCTTCTTATTTAATAAAAGAAAGAAGAAAGTGAGATTCAATGATGGTATTTATAGAAGTCGGAATATTTAGAACTTGGTGATCTTGAATAGCCGTTAGGTAAACACAAATCCCAAAAGCAAGGGGGTGGGAGTGGGTAAGGTGTTGGTGTAACACCATGGGTTAAAAAAAAAAATATCAAAAACAAATCCTAGTACAACTATGCAATTTTCAAATAGTAGATTTTGCATTATAGTTTGATAAGGTAATCTTTCTCTTTGAAGTCTTTTTAACTAGTGCCCGTCGGTTAAAAGCTTATTTGTTGCTATATGCGCAGTAACACGAAGGTAAGGAAGAGGAAAACATTATCACATGCATTTAGTGTGATACTATCATAATAACGGGTGTATTGAAATCAACTATTTGTTGGGTTATAACTAACTACTAAGTCATAAACATCAGATTATGGAGTCATAAAATAAATAATGCGGTAAACGTAAAGGGATAGTAGTTAAGCATCTAAAGGGCGTAATACAGACAAAGGTGGAGGATGAAAATATCTCTAGGTTTGTAGAGACGAAGTAATTAATAGATGCATCAACTAACGGAAGATGAGATTAGTTATTACAAATAGATGAAATAACGACGTATGGAGACCTGGGTAGTGGGGACAAACATATGGACGCCTCGTATATAATCTCACAACTTGAATAAACATCAATCAAACGGATTTTACCATTTTTACTACGTTATTACGCATTTTGATAAATCAAACTTTTCTCAAAAAAATAAACTGCCTCTTTTAATTACTTGTTTTCAGAATGACATTGTATAATTAGAAGTAATTGTGAATTCAAGTTAAGTCTAGACCCATTTTCCTCAGGGGAATCATCCCGCCAAACCACACGTAGATCAATATGGGTTTTAACTACTTGGATTAAGACCGTTTATACTTCTATAAGGAGGTGTCAATTTGAACCGCGATCTAATATTGGAGACACGCGTGGACAGAAGGAATACTGGGTGAAGGTTACTTCAGTTAATATACGTGAAGTTTAGGATCCCGTATTTCCTCTTTTCCTCTTGTTTTGTGTTTTATTTCTTAGCAGTCTTGCTCTAGTTTATACTAAGTACACGGAGCCGAGGCGAACCACTCAATCCCTACACAGTCAGAGGCAGGACACTAATCGACCTTATGATGAATAGATAATCAGGAGGATCTCGGAGCTAACCATAAAAGAGAGTGGACATAATCGATTAGGAGTAGTAAGTGCAGCAACCAAAAGTCCATTAACTAGTTGTAGGGCACAGTTGAACAAAAGATGGGAGAGTTGAGAATAGCAACAAATAACAACATCCCCAAACTAGTACTTCAAGTATAATACATAGGTCAACATGGAAAAATTATATGTTGGATGGAGACTCGCTTGTACCTCCTCTGCGCCAACCTGGGCACGCATTCATGGTGAAGAGGTTGATACGCTCAACTTACTTTCTCAGAATAGAAGATAAAGCGTCATTTAAATAAGTAAAGCCCACATAAGTAGGTAGTTGGATCGTTTCACACAGGAAAATAGTCCTAGACTCAACTTCAACCTATTATTACATTGTTTGTATCATGACTTGCTCTTGGGAACTGTGTAAAAACATCAAACGGGGGGTTTCTATCTCTTAAGATCAGTGAAAAATAATGGAAAAAAAAAGACACTTAGAAAAAGAGACACTAAAAATTGGACAGTTTTAAAGTGTTGGGTTTAAATCAATTAATCAAAAAGTACTTAGGATTTACGTTTCCCCACATGTTCATAACTTGATAACATCTAACTATAACATTCTTTCAGACTAGTCTCGTTGCAAATTGAAACAAGGTGATCAGTGGTAGGGGGTATTTGGTAAATCATAAGGTTCTCAGGGTATCTAGAAAATCTCGACGCGCACGCTTGGTCCATCAACAAAGTGGGTTTGCTAATTGCATAAACCCTAATCCTTACCACGGTGCATAGTTTACGCATCGTATGTCTGATATTTGACTAGTATAATTACCTCGTGATACCCAGTCCTACGAGCCGATTAGATGTATACACTAAACCTATGATATTATAATATCTTTTTGTCCTAAAATTAGCTAACATCCTTGGAAAAAATTGTGTACCGATCAAGTAGAAACATTAGCGAAAGTTCTACGACATAAAGAAGGACGTTGGGGGTGCATCCGTTAAAAGACTTCCTCACTTAAAGAATTTTTAATACATGCAAGAAACAACGTAAAATAACTGAGGAACAATTGAATGTTATTAATAATCTTAGGGTTTACCTCATTATTTGCCTAGAGTTCCGCGACAAACCCCTAATTATGAAGTAGTTTAGTTCCTGCACGGACCATAAACAACAATATTCAAACATAAAATATATAAACATACGCAAATTCATGTCACATTACTAAACTAAGTCAATGAGAAAAGTGATAAATCCTAAAGAATTGGGTTAAAAAAAAACATTATATTCATGCACCAACACTCACCAAACAATCAAAGATAAATACAAAAAGTACGACACTAGGACGAAGAAAGATACTAATAATATATGTCTAACTATCGTTGTGTCGGGTAGACCTCAAAAATAGTTTGTTTCACAAGTATTTAACTAAAAGAAGCAAAAACACTAATGAGAGAAGATTCTGGACCTACGAAGTCATATCGAGCGTGACTGTAGGATTGTTACAAACTGTTGATGGTGTGCAAGTTCAGGCAGGAGAAGATCAGGATGCTTGAAAACCATGTGTGGGAAAAACAATAGTGAGCGATAATATCAATATCCGTCGTTGAATACGCCAAGGGGACCTACGGTAAGGCAGTGGATGCGTTAAAAAATGAGACAGTTCCGAGTCGCAATTAATCACGAATTCTAATAGGATGGGCTACACGGAGGACGCCTGCGGTCGTAGATTGATTGGATGAGAATCGAAATGCTGTTCGGCTGGTCCATTTATTTAATAACGTGTCTTAATCGCGACTAAGAAAATAGATTCCAGTATAGATTGATGGAGGCAATCGACGGTAAAATCGATAAAGTGAAAGTCCATTGAATTGAAGCCAGCAGGCATTTCTAGACAAAGTTGGTGGATCCTTAGATTCAAGTTCATATATTTCTTTCAGTACATAATGTTTTCTATAAATAGGACTATTCTATATATGCGAGTTTGGTTGTACGACAAAAATTCGGTATTTGTTGACGAAACATGGGCGGAAGAAATATTAACAGATTTTAAACAAAAAAATTGTGTTAAAAGCTAGGGTTCTTGCAAATTTTTGCAATTAGCAAATTTCGTTATCTGTTTCCTTCTATTTTTAGGTAAGTCGAATGATTTTTTATTCATATATAATTAATGTGAATCGGGATAGGCTTGGGACGGCAAATCCCGCACTGAGAGTGTTTGTGATGAACCATGGTGAATTAGACCCAGTAATACCTAGCAACTAGACAATTTTTCAATATGTTTTTCATGTATAGATATATCTTATGTTCTTAGAGTAAGAGTACAAGTTATTTATAAGCGGAGTGGCACTGCGAATTAGAACTTCTGTTGTAAGATGTCATTAACAAGAAGGGAGGAATGGGAAAATTAGATACAACATAAGATTTAGTGTGATACTAATCTAATGGAGAATAAAGTGTCGAATGTTTGTTAATAAATACCCACCGCACATCAACCATCATTAATAGGAATGTTTGGGAGAATTATGAGCTGGAAAGTAAGGATAGTAGTTAAAACACAACGTACAGTCGTACAGAGGAGGGGGGTGGGGATGAAATTCAGCATAAGTATATAAAATAAATGATGATCTTAATTGCAAAGATACAACATGAGATAAAGGAGGAATTGTGTTACTTACTAGGAATAAACGCACTAGGAACTTGTGGGTAACACACATACAATATCACTAAGTTATAAAAAAAGGGGGTAAATCATCACAGCATTGATCAGCTCACATTATACTATTTGCCTACTGTATTACACTTATAAAAACACTAATTTCTCATAGCACTCCCACTTTACAATTACTTGTTGTTTCATAAGACATTGTAGACAATTAGGAGTAAATAAGTGAATTCAAATCGTCTAGACCAATTTCCTCATAAGATCGTAACACCAAAGCCTACTGAGTTGGGTATTGCTACTTGAAATGAAGAAACCGAGTGTATAAATACATTCAATGAGGAAAGAGGTGTCACTATTGGACAGATCGCAGAAAAATTTTGTGCATCGCATGCCGGAAAGTCGGGTGATTAACTTCATATTAATTATATGCGGCATATTAGAATCACCGTTTCCTACTATTACTCTTTCTTTTTTTTTAATTTCGTTCATTCTTGCTACTAGTTGATACTAAGTAACAAAAAACGAACTGAGAGCACGAAGGCGACCGACATAGGCTCCAATGCCAATACATCATCAGCGGGGAACAATCAATCGAACTTATGGATGAAAGTAGATAATACAGAGTCTCTGAGCTAGAAACAAGGCCTTAAAAGATGTGACTATCTATGAGAGGTATTCGAGTCGCAGCAACCTCCATTACTCAAGATTTATAGGCACAATAAATTAGGGGCAAGGGCGAGCACGTTGGAGCACAAAACTGGGAGAAAGTTTGAAATGCCACCTACCACCTGGGCACCCGGATGACTTCAATATTACAATAGGGTCCCATGACATTATAAAGTTGATGGACCTCTTGTACCGGGAGGGGAAAGAAGAGGAAGGGCTCCTCTGCCCCCCTGGGCACACATTCATGGTGAATAGTGATACGCTCAAACTTACTTCTCGCATAAAGTTAGAGCGTCGTTTCCAGAAATAAACAACTAAGTGAGGTTGTATCGTCACCTCAAAGGCCGCAGGACAGATAAAGTCTCTAAGCACAACGTCAACGCTATTATTCAATAACATATGTTTGGTCAAAAGATTACCGAAATAAATCTAAATTTGGAAAAGATAAAAACATAAACATAGGGTGTTTTCCGTAGTCTCTAAATCAGGGCATGAAAAAATAAATAAAGCAGCACGGTAGAGACGACCGACTTGACAGTTTTATAATGTTTGTTGGAGGTGGTTCTTGAGATCGGATGTACACTCAAAGTATCTCGGCTTTACTTGTTCCCCAACAGAAGTTCATACATTGGATAACTATAACTATACAAGTTGCATTTCCTCGTAATCGGCGTGGAAAAAAGTGATAAGTTTATGTTGGAATTATAATAAAGACCCCCCCCCTCCATTATGGATCCGGTTCTCAGAACAATCTCACCATCCCGCACCGTAATGGTCTGGGCTACGTGTGTTGTCTACTCTCTACACACCCTAATACCTTAGACTCCATATTGGACGAAGGCATACAGTAGAATATCGATATTTGAATAAATTATTACCTCGTACAATAAATCGTAGCCTAGAGATAGTTAAAAAAAAACACTAACCCTTGGTTAATAATGCTTTGTCGCTATTATCATGACTCCTTGGATCCGGGCAAGTAGCAGAAGCGAGGTCTAACGGGGGTCATCCGTTAAACGACTCTCACCGATAAGGAATAGTATTAAATGCATGCAGACCTAGATCTAGGAATATGGTTAGAATTTAGATTGGTTTACCTCGATATGAAGAAAAAGGTTTGCACTATAGTATACCCAACACACCTAATAGTGAATGTGAGTTTAGATATCACTCATAGCACATAAACCGCAATTGCAAATATGATTAATAAAATTCCGTCACTTACTTCAATGAAGCACGAAAAAACGTAAATCCTGACAGTTATCTGCGTTGAATTATCAACCACAATCACCACAACATCAAGAATACAGCGAGCTAAACACCTAAAATCAAAAAGAGTCTATAATATGATGTCTAACAAGCTATTTTAGGATGGCATTACCTCAAAATGAGGTATTTTTGACCGTATTTAAAAAAAAAGTAACAACCTAATTTGACAATTTCTAATAGCATGGACCATCTGCCAAACAACCAGCTGGGCCTGGTATCAACGGACCCACAAAGCGATTGACCGTCGTAGGTCATACGGCCCGTCATGACTCAGTCGTCCCATACTTGTGCACTTTCTTCATGCTGCTCCTCTTCATTCCCATTGACGGCAAGTAATGCAGACCCCATAGTCAAACGGTCCTTCGAGGTCTTCGTTCCAAGGTACTTCAACTCTTGAATCTGGTAGTGGGGATCATTCTCTAATCTTCACGCGAACCTGGCAGAAGGAATCGGTCAGAGCCACGACTGACCGGGTCCAAGCTTCCGTAATCCCACACTTGTCAGATTTCCCATCTTCCTGCATCAGCTTCTCTACACTGCCACCGGGGGTAGCGGACCGGTTCACAAACGGGGGGGGGGGAGGTGACTACGACCGTCTTCAGCTTGGGTACCGTAGGGGGATCTCTCTGCATTCTTCTCTCAAAATCTTCGCATTTTGGCTTGAACAATTTCCCTGCAACAAAAGAACTTATATAAAATTAGCACAATAAGGCTTTTGGACTCACTAAACTAAGGAAAAAGTTATTAATGATACCCGTAAACCACGGTAATATGAACAATACCCTCAAACTTAAATTGTTGTTTGTCCTCAAGCGACGCACTATGACTCCTACACAATCTTGGTACAATCGTATCCCTGTTTTATCCTTCCCAATCATTTGGCTATCATCCCGAATTAATCCTCATCAAATCTATGCATCTATCACTATTAGTTTAATTTTTTGTGGGATCGGAACATTAACACAGCTCACCATGCATTACCACTATCCTCTTCAATTTCACACTCACCAGTGCTAACAATTCTGGTATTGCAACTACTGTCTCACTTTAGAACAAAGTCCTCATTTTTCACACAATGATTTCAGTTTGAGTATAAGTATTACTTTTCAACACTTGCTCTCAAAACAAGTCACACTCATTCATCTATTTCCTATCTTGTCCCTTATTTTCGCTGCCTTAAGTTCCGCTACAACCCCGTAGGATCACTGTAGGACCTTTATTTTAGCTTGTACATAGGCCCCAGGGTCAGGTAGGGTATAGTTAGGTATACTTTAGTGACTTTTTGCCGCCCTTGACATATCGGCTAACCTTCCTCTTTCTATCATTTTATCACCCAGTTTTCTCATAGTCTCATTCACCTGGATATTTTCTCTCTTTCTTCATTTGTGTGAGTGGACTCTCCTTCTTTTCTTGTTGTAATTCTGGTATATTTTCATTTTCTTTACTTTTTTCTTTCAACGAGTTCTTGAGTCACTTACTTTGTTCGTTTCCTCTCTCTTTGTTCTTTTCACACCCCCACTTTCCAGAGCATTCCTCCGATAGCCACCCTCCCCTCAACTAATGGCTTGGCCATGATCAGGTACAAAATACCCACAATTGGTCAGGGCCATACAAAGGTTATCATCGCATTAGCCCACCCTCAACTTATACTTTGGCATAAGCTGAGGTCACATGTCCAAGAGGGACTAGGCCAACTTTGTTCCAGACAAGATCATTGGGGTGAAAATAAAGGTTCTAATTTTAATCTCAGATTATTTTGATCAAAGAGGATAATGTTCATTTGGAGAGGACTTTTTTAAACAAGGAAAGATGATACGAGAAAACATGAGGGACAAAAAACGCCATAGCGCAGACGCAGTATTACTCAACTGAGACAATGAAAAAACATTGAGACTGGGTAAATCCACGCTGAAATATTTCCGCTACATCGCACAGACATTTTTCGCTATTACTATTAACGGCAGAATGAAGAAGCATATTAAAATAACGGGCCTATGAGATCCTTTACACTCATTGTCTGAATTCAACATATACTTTTACGTGCTGTAACTACACAGGCAAGGTTCTGAACTTAGTACCATGTTGGACTAATGTGACAAAGTTCCCTCACACTCACTCTGACATTTCGTCCACTATAAGCCGGGAAGATTATTAACACCGGTCGTAAATCAGAATGACCGACATTAGGGTATGCACTGTATAAGTCAATATCCTTTTTGCAATGCTTAGACAGCCACACATATGCAATGTTGTAGAATCCTGTTATGCACATATTTCCAATTTTAATCAAGGATAAGCCTATTTAAGCCATCCCAATGCGTCATAGTTACGACTCTTATACAAAAAAAAGATATAAACAGATAGCCAGTTGCAACAGAAAAAGTACAGTCTTGTGATGATAGAAAAAGAAAACACAAGGCAAAGAAGAACCCCGCGGAAGAGAGGATGTGAGTTGGGTCTACTCGCAGTATACCTGACTCACCCCTAAAGCACGTCGCAATGTCCATTTTACCAGGGAACGCCCACCCCCAAGAAAAAGCATGAGACCTATTCGGCCCTATAGCACTACGCAAAACTCTCAATTTGATGAGTGGAGGTAGAAGCCAAAACTTTGATGGCGCAAGCGCCTCGATACAGCAAGACTGTGGTGGTCCGATTCCTCCCCGGAACCCACGTTCTCTGCAATCCATGGAGACCCTCATGGTGTCTTCAGGCACAAATGCCCCATCATATGCCAACCAGCGATATCACAAGTGCGGGAGTCTAGATTGCCCCAGCCGCTACTCTGACCGCTCCTCTCTGGTGCCGCCGCCCTCGTCCAGCAAGTGATGCTCTCCTCGGCAAGCCTCTATAATCTCGGCCGCTAAGCTCCTTCTTTCCTTCTCGCAGCCTCTCCTCTCTCTGACACCTCGCCTCTTGGCACTCTTCTCGATGGGGACTGGTGGATTTTGAATTATTAAATTTACGCTAGCAACACGTTGTCCTAGTAGGCTCGACAGAGAAGAGCCCTCGACTCATCACCCTTAGCCTCTAGGATCGTGTCGATGTGTACACGAAGAACTGTCGGCTGTAGCCTGAGAGTTGACACACTCCACCGGAGTGCTGTGTCTGGCTAACACTGCTCAACTCAAAGGCGTCCGACCCTGTTTGACCTCACAGCAATATCTTCCGCTCTGTAAACTGCTGCATCTTCCTCTATAGGACGTGCTTCAGACTCAGTAATCGACTTATGCACCCACGGCCTGGATATGATGCAGAAGAGTGGCAATTTGTGCCTCTAGTTTTTGGATCCTACAAGTGGGGACCAGTAACGGTAGAGGGGCTGTGCGAGAGGAGCCTCGGGGTGTGCTACTACCGGGTAGACTCTACCGGTGTAGTGTCAGTGGATGCTGTGTAGCTGTGCGGGCATGGGATACCGTATCCGCAAGATCATCAGCAAGTGGGGCATCTCTGGACGGGGCACTCTGCATGAGCAAAAAATCATCTGGACTCCGTCTCTGATGAGGCCGACATCGCAGTGCCCTGCGGGTCTTAAGCTAATCTACGTGTCATAGGGTCACACCTGCGGCTGCAAAGGGCAAAGATCATACACGGGAAGGGGTAGGTAGTAGTGAACCGGGAATGCCCTCCGTGTAGGATGTTTGGAGACGCCATGCGAAGTCCACCTCGAACGCCGGCTATCATCGCCGACATCAAACACTGCTCGATCCCAGGTCGTGATCGTTATCAGCAGTGGGGGGAAAGGCAGTGACAGACGAGAGCCACAAGAACATGATACGAACGTGAGGTTGGACTTCCTGATGGCCCCCTTCAGCTCAGTGACACAATGGCACCCTCTCCAGTCTACTGACAGGTGCAGGGCCAGCCACCTTTTTTATTTTGGGTGGTCTTCTCAGTTGCTGGCTCGCGCAAGAACTGTCCTCCTTTACTATCTGCAGCGGTAGTGAAAACTCGGCAGTGATGGGGACGAGTAGCACGCACTCTCGCAGTATAGGAAACCGGCGGATGGCTCGCCCGGGGAATGTCACACTGACACGCCCGGAACGAACCTGCCCAGTGGGGCCTATCTAGCGGCGCAGGGCCCCGCTGTCGATCGTGATAAAAGGAGTCGCTACATAGGATGCGATTAGAAAACTCTCGGACGATTTCCTCGCTGTATCATCCCAACGGTGTGCTGTCCACTCTAACGGATGCCTGGTGAAGAGGTATGGATCTCCGCATCGTGGGGGGACTCACTGTAAGTACCCGGCTCCAAGGTGAGGTTGAGTCATTACTCCTTTATCAGTCAGGAAACTGGCGTCGGAGTAAACTTGAAACTGGCCATCGACACACACGGTTTGGCTGGTCAGCGGGCTGGGAGGTGGGACCTGAGATGGTGCGCCGGGTGTAGAGTCTTGAACTGTCATGCTTTCATCAGGACGAGGACAACGCTGCAGCAGTGGCGGGTGCGGGAACATCTGCAGAGCCAGAAGCTCCTCGGACCATTGATACTCGTAAGGAGCCAGACGATCCGTCCCATTTTGTGGCTGACCAGAGGGTGTGACGGTCAGGGTGAGTCCTCATCATATAGGGGGAGACTACGCCGGACGCCACCGTCAGGGTGTTGGATCTAGGAGCACGTGCCAGCAAGGGAAGGTGTAGAGTGCCTGGGGCACATACTCAGGGCCAGCTCATCATCAGAAGCCGATGATCAAAGCATGCAGACGGGCAACAGACTTTGATCGCCCCCGTGGCGTAGGTTAGGTCTTGCTTGGGTGCCATAGTAGACAGTACCTGGAAAGGATCACTATTAGTACGAGTAGTGGGCAAACAAGACAGGCCCAGCCCTACGAAATAAAAAACGTTGAAAATAGTGTGTCAGTGATATTGAAAACTGTATCACACAACGGGCCAGATGACGGTCGTCAGTCTATGCGGACCGTCATGAGGGCCGTCGTGTTGTACTTAGTCTATGTATATATAAAGAACACTAAAGGCAGGGCTTGACCATCATGATGATCGAGCAGGACGGAACGTAGGGGGTACGATGGTCATGTGGACACTTAGAAAATTATTGGAGACCCTTAGCAGAGGGGTTCTCTGACCATCACGGACGCTAGTGCAGACGGACCGTCGTGGTATGACGGTCCGTCACATGTCTCCGTGGAATGACACTTAGGAAAAAAGTGAGAGACCCTTAGAAAAAGGTCTAGGACAACCAGAACGGTTGTCAGGACGGACCGTCGTGAAGACGACGGTCCAACAACATGTGTTCGTTGGGACATGGTATTAGGCTTTTGGAACGGACCATACGAGGTCAGTCATGTGTACGACGGTCCGTCATCGGGGTCTCGTTCTGAATATCAGTGATAGAACTAGGGGTTACCTTATGCATCCCCGAGAACCCACATGGTCCTTTGTAGTGTTGTGACTATATGTGTCTACCCAACTACCTAGGAAACTAGCAATGCAAAATCACCTATGTTAGGTTGTTCAACATGGCAAATTCGAACATTTTGAGCTAGGTTAGACATAATCATATAAAGAAAACAAATATACGAATAAGAAACTAAGCTAATACTAAATAATAAATAAGCATGCAAGACAATGAAGTATAAATTTAGGGACACATACCTAGAAATGGGAAAGCAAAGGGACAATGACTCAGTTGGCCAAGGTAGACACCTTACAGCAGCAAGCTCCGACTAGTAGATGATAATTGTAGGGCCTTTGGAGAATTAGGGGGCAAGGAGCAGTGAGGGGGGAAATGTGGAAGTTGAAAAGAGAGGGGAGATGAGAGGAATACTGAATTAATGGGGTGAAAGATGAGGTGTTGGCGTGTGTAAACGGTCAGATTTGAAACAAAGGGTCCAGCGGGGTCGGGTCGGGTATACTTTCATTAACCACGCGACGTCCCTGCGATGTTCGTCGCAGTTGTGACGAACTGTAGTTGGTTACGCGTGGTGTCCTGATTTCAACAATAGCAGAACACGTACCTGGTACGACGGATGCATATGACGGTCCGTCGCAGGCACACACGGTCCGGAGCAGGAACAAATGTCCGTCAGTGACGCGCAGAGTAAATTTTTTTTCGCAGAATTTCCTGGTGATGTGCCTGCAAATTTAAAACACATTAACTGAAAAAATGCTACCATGGATGAAAAGATGAGTAAGTAGTGGGTTGCCTCCCAACAAGCGCCTGATGTAAATGTCGCGGCACGACTGGGGAAACTTGATTACTCAGACTTCATCAAGATGGTATGCCTCTATCACTTCATTCGCCGATTCAGCATGCTGAAGTAGATTTTTATGCGTTGTCCATTCACCTTGAACCTCACACCCTCCTTAGTTCCAACTAAACCTGCTCCATGAGGGAATAGTTGGATAACCATGTACGGCCCAGTCCATTGGACTTGAGTTTTGCCTGAATCAAGCGCAATCTGGAATTGAATAAAAGAACCAAATCCCAGACCATAAACTCTCGTTTTTCAATTTTTTTGTTCATGGTACTTCTAATCTTTTCTGTGTATAGGGCTGCGGTTCAGAGGGCTTTCAGGAGAAATTCATCAAGTTCATTCAACCCATTTAACCGTTGCTATGCAGCTGTGCTCCAATCCATTTTTAACTTCTTTCATAGGCCCACATGGATTTATGCTCTAACTCAACCGAAGATGACCCAAGCTTCATATACAAACTTGGTATGGAGACATACCTATGGGAGTCTTAGTATGCTGTCGGAGCCCAAAAAAGAATCATCAAGCTCGACCCAATACGTTCTTACTAGCATTCACCTATTTTGGACAATATCTGTTTGATCTCCCGATTCTACACTTTAAACTTGCCCACTAGTTTGAGGGGGTGGGGATGGTAAGGAGTGGCACGTTATGGAGAACACCGTAATTCTTCCAATACACCTTGAACCCAATCTGTTGAATAAGTGGGAACCCCCATCAATAATAAGGGCAATTGGGGTGCAAAACGAAGGAGAATTTATATTTCTTTTTCAAACAATGCAGTTACATTCTTCCTTTGATTGTTGCGAGGTCTATATCTTCGACCCCCTATTTAGATAATAATCAACTGCTACTAAAATGTACTTCATCCCATATGAGACACACGAAGGGCCCATAATGTCATACCCCAAACATCAAACCCAACGATGGAGTCTAAATTCACAAGACAAGAATGGGGTGTAGAGGAGCTCTGCTTTATTGAAATACCGATCTCGTTGGCATCATGTCACATGCTTTAGCCAACCATTGAGCATCTTGATAAAGAAAGTTGGACAATAGTACCATCATTGTAATCTCTATGAGCGTGTTTCGGATACCACTGTGATGTCCACCAAAAGGTGTGAGGAATGGCACATGCTCCAAAACACTCAACTCTCACGTTCTGGCAACCACGACCGACATCTTCCCTCGGCACAACTCCTTCTCCCGGTCTGGTTCATCCCAGTGACACTTCTTCACATCGTACTGAATGTTTCTTGATGCCGCAAAGTTGGTTAGAAACACTCTCACTAGCACTAGGCGCCAAAAAGCGGAGAACCAGGGGAGCAAGTCTGGGGAAGCGGCGAAGACAGATGCAGCGGGGAAAGGGGACAGCAAATGGCAGGCGAGCCCATAACGCGCGAAGAGCGGGTTATTTGTTGGTTTTTTTTTTTGTTTTTTTTTTTATTCATCCTCTAGACAGGACAGTGATCAGGCAACTTGGTTTCAGTTATTTTCTATCCATCACTTCAAAGTCAAATTCTTTGGGTAGCCAGTAATACCCAGAATCATCTAGGTTTCGCATCTTCTTTTACCATCAAAATCTCAATGATGAGTGGTCAATATGCACCTATAACTCTAGTACCTAGAAATAGGGCGAAAATTTCTCAAAAGCAAAAAACTACTGCAAGGAGAGTTCTGGCTCAGTCACTGTGTAGGTCTTCTGAGATTCATTTAGGGCTTCTTAATAGCATAGTAAAGGGGTGAAGGATTTTGTTTTTTCCTCTGTCCCAGTACTACACCAAGATCGACCCACTAGCATCGCACATTCACCTCAAATGGGACGTTCCAATCCGGAGAAATAATGATAGGCGCAGGACACCCCAGTTTTTTACTTTAGCTCACTGAATGCCTTAAGCACAAGGATTAATCAAAAACAAATTACCAATCTTTCTCCAGAGTTTGAACAATGGGGTGCAATCTTTGAAAAGTCTTGATGCATCTCGGTAGATAGAAAACGCATGCCCATGAAGCTTCTCACACCTTTCGCAGCGACGGTTTTTTTTGGAGGAAGTCTCTCTATTACCTCGACTTTAGTCGATCACATCTATGCCCTTTTTGAAATGCGAGACCCAACACAATAACCCTCTTTCACCATGAAATGACACGTTTTTTCCCCAGTTTAGTACTAAATGCAGTCTTAACATCTCTAAGGACCTCAGAAAATTGGTCCAAACCACCTCTCGAATGAATCACCAACAACAAGAAAAATCATCCATAAAGGGACTTTTAGTGTATCTCCACCATGTCAACAAATTATGACATCATACATCTCTAAAATGTTTGCGGGGGCTTGCAACAACCCAAACGACATTTCTTCTGAATGCAAAGGTCCCATATGGGAACAAGGACAGGGTTTTCTTGATCTTTGGTTCTGCAATAGAATCTGATTATTACCCGTTGAATATCATCCAAGAAAACAGTACAACACTTTTTCGGGCAAAAGTCTATCCAACATCTGATCCATGAAGGGCATAGGAAATGGTTTTTTCAGTCCATTGGAGTTTAGTTACGATTATCCATTACACACCCTCCACCAGTAAACGGTCTCATTGGAACAAGTTCATTTTTCGTTGGGGAACATAGTCATTCCCCCGTTCTTAGGTACATCGTGAACGGGGATACCCAACTACTAGCGGCGATTGGATAGATACTCGGCATCCAAACCATTGATGATTTCATTCTTCACCAACCTCTTGGATAGGGGGATTCAAGAGTCTCTGGTGCCTCAATATTGGGCTTATGATTCAGGCATGCGTTGGATTTTATGAGAGCAAAAATACCAGGAGGGATCCCCAATAATGCCGGAATGGTCCACCAAATAGCTCTTTTGAACCTTTTTAGTACCTCACCAAAACTCTGTGAACCTGTGTGCATCCAAGTCTGATGCAATGATTACCGGCAAAGTGTCACCATCTTCCTAAGGAATTCATACCTAAGTGAGGTGGGAGGGCTTTTACATTCAATTTTGGGAGCCTCCTCTATGATGGTGTGCGGGTGGGGACTCACGATTTTTTCATATCAAGCTCAAATTTCTTCGGTTTAAACTGAACATCTACCTCGGTCAAGAGGCGAGAATAATGAATCACACCCTTCAATGAAAGCGCTATAAAAGTCATTATCACTGCCGCTTTAAATTGCGTAGAAACCTAGACGTTCTTCCATTGTGTCTCAGAGGTCTCACCCATGTTGTAGGAAATATAGCAGAAGATGCCGATGGGAGCTCACCACTCTGCCTCATGGACTCTACAATATTAAAGGTCCACTTCCTCATTGTTCAAACCGAAATTTCATCTGCCAATTTTCCATGTCTACTAAGGCTCTTCCGTAGCTAGGGAATGGCCTTCCAAGGATAATAGGCACTTCAAATCACCCTCACAATCAAGAATGACAAAATCAGCCGGAGAGATGAAATTGACTCCACTTTTACTAGCACATCATGAAGTATCCCCTATGGCCGTGTACTGTTCGATCAGCATCAGTATCCGCTGCAGTGGGCTTGGGTCCCCCCAACCCAACTTTCGGTGAATCGAGTAGGGGCATGAGATTTATTGCTTGCCCCCAGATCACATAATTGATTTCGCGAAATAATAGCCCAATTGTACAAGGAATAGTTGAAAACACACCCGGAATCTCTTTCTTTGGGACCGAGATCTTTTGAGCAATAGCACCTACAATGCTGCATTCTATCATCATCCTCAAAGTAACCGATCTTTCTTTGTGACCAGATCTTCATAACTTGGCGTTGACACGGGGCTTTGTTCTAAAGGCTTCTACAAAAGTGAATTGATAGAAATTTGCTTCAACATGTTATAAAACGCCGATATTTGCCATACCCTCGGTCTCGTTTCAATAATCTTTGAGGGGAAATGGGGGTGGTGGCCTGGCATAGAGTTACCTTTTTCGGCACTTCAGCGTCTTTGCACGTTATCCTCCAACAGCATACATTTACCCCTTCATCAATTCTCTTTTGTCAACTTATTCTCATTAGAGGGCATAGTGGGTCAGAGTGGTGGCTGCCCACCGCGAGTAGTAATTGCCATACAATTGTCCATCATTTTCGGGGATTTTGGACATGTTGCTTGGAAGATTGCCCGGTTGCCGTGGTTCACCGTTGTAGATAATTGGGCAATTGTAACTCGAGTTCTTAATGATATTGCATGTGATAAACTTTTTTACCCATACCCGCTAAAAATTATTTCGGTGAACTCTTTATTGTGCTCTATCATTGCATTTGAACCTCCTCATCATTTTGATGACAACATATCCTCAACTCGTGGAATACTACATCCACCATCCCAAGTGAGTAACTTCCAGATTTGGAGGAGGACATAGGGCCCTTACTGTCATGCTTTACCAAGTTACCACTATTTGAAGTTGTTGTAGCGATGTGTTTCCATCTCGGACATAAGACCCCCTCACGATCTGTAGTAACATAGTTCCGGACCTGGTCCCTTGACTTGGCCTAATTCTCCTGATTGATCCTGGGCACCCATGGTCGGAAACCCCCCATAGGTCATTTACTGCATAGAAATCTCCCACATAAAACACTCATCGTTTGGAGGTGGTGGTTTAGCCAAGTAGAGTTGAACTGCATTAATTTTTAACGCCACCCCAGTAAGTACAGTAAAACATGTTTCTAGTACCACCCAAGCTCAGTTTCATTTGACCATTTCTTCACGATTCTATTATGTGGCTGGGTTGTGAGTGGGACTGTACTGCGAAGTGTTTCTCCGTGGTAACCTTCCTAGTACCTCCAGCTTTGGATTCCGGAGATTTTTTCTAATTTTTCAGCGATCTGTGCAACATAAGGACATTCTCCATAGAAGTTCTTTCAGTGACCCTCCCACCTCAATTTTACGGTTGTTGATTTGGAACACTCTAAGAATCTAGGGGGAATCATCTTTGCAAGAACAGAAATGACTTCATGGTAAGTGCCACAAAGTTATTCACTCTTGTCTTTGTGGTTTAGTTTCTTGTGAGGACCGGCATAGTAGCGTTGCTAAAAAGAAATCCCCTTAGTTATTCCCAAGTAAAGATGGGTTGTATGGAGTCATGTGAACCAAATAGCCGCTCTCCGTCAGTGAAGAGGAGGAAACCACTGAGAACATTTATTACATATAAAATCCAAATCAGGCCTAACCACAACATACTTTTACACACTTGCCCTTACCTTCGGCTATATGGGCATGTAGATACTCAGAAGCGTAGCCCCAAAAAAACAAACCTATGGCAGTGAGCATTTGCATCAGCTACTAATTACCACCAAAAGTGTGGACTGTGGTAAGGGGGCAAGACAAGTGGCATCCGAGCTGCTATGTTAATCAGTACCCTCTGTAGTATGCTTGGGGCCGGGGACTGGAACAGGATTTTTGTTCACCTCTGGTTGTGATCAACCAGAGGATGGGTAACATCTGACATGAACATCAACCGGAACTGGGATGTTCATGGTTTGGATCATCTTCATTTATTCCCAAGTTCGGATTCATATTGCGCAGGGTACGATCTAACTCAAGATCCCCGTAGGGAACCAATGGTTCTCTTCCTCGCCGTGTATTTGGCATACAGGAGGATAGTTCTGAAAGAAATCAAAAACAATAAAACAAAGTAAACAAAAAAATCAATCATGACTCATGAAAATATCAACTAAACTATAGCATAATAAGTTCAAGTTATCTAAAATCATAATCCCCGGCGGCGCGCCAAAAATTTGATACGCTCAACTTAATTCTCGAAAAAGTAAAAGCGGTCGTGTCAAGAAATAACCCAACTGTGAGGTGGGCTCGTTCCCCCGAGGAAAATAGTCTAGACTCAATTCAACCTATTATTACTATTGTTTGGTCAATGACTTCCTTGGAAAGTAAAAACATTAAAAAGGGGGGTTTCTATCGCTAAAATAATGTGAAAATAAATAACGCACTTGAAAGAGACACTTGACGTTTTAATGTTGGGCTTTAATCAATTAATCAAAGTAACTCAGGGTTACGTGTCCCCAAAGGTTCATAAATTGATAACTCTAACTATAACATTCTTTCCTAGTATCTGCATGCACAAAGTTATAAGTTATGTATTTCTCAATCCTTGGTCCGGCATCTAGAAAATCTCACTCCGACACATTGGTCCGGCTCGTATGTTTGCTATCCTTCCTAACCCCTGATCCTTAACCTCATATAAGCATCGTATTCGAGATTTGACCTAAGTTATTACCTGTACCAATCAATTACTAGCCTATTAGATAGTAATACACCAAATCTATGTATAATTCTTTTCCTATTAATCTACCTCCTTGGTCGGGAACGAAGCATTAAGGCGAGTTCCTAAGTTGGCCATCCGTTAAATTAAAAAGACTTCTAAACGAAAAGAATTATAACACATGCAAGACACTAATCTAGAATTTGTTATTTTAGTTCGGGTTTATCTCAGTATTGGCTGATGGTTCCCACAACCCTAAGTATGGAGTTTTATACTCATAGCCATAAAAACACCATATTCAAATATGTTAAATGAGAATTCATGTACTTACTCTCAAATGAAGAAAAAGTAAAATCAAAAGTTTGCTTTGATTAATCACCAACAAATCACAAACAATCAATGATAATAAAAAGTTTAACACTAATACAAAGAGACTATAATATGATGTCTAACTATCTAGGTGTCTAACCTCAAAATGAGGTTTTTCGATAGTATTTATAAAAAAAAACAAAAACATATAATTAGACAAGATTCTAATTAGCTGGAAATCTGCCAAAAACAGGCCGGGTCGAGCACCCAGCGAAGGACCGTCGTAGTCATGGACGGACGTGATGGGCCTCCGTCGTCCCATACTGGTGCCAACTTTCTTGTTCTACTCTCTTCATTCCCCGCGAGGCAAGTATGACTGACCGTCCTATGCCCACAACGGTTCGTCGAGGGTCTTCGTTCCAAAATACTTCAACTCTTGGAATCTGGGGGTATGGGATCACTTCTCTGATCTATCACGAGCAACTGCAGCGACGGACCGTTAGAGCCACGACGGACCGGTCCACACGCTTCGTATCCCACACATTGGTCACACTTCCATCTTCCTTCAAGGCAAGCTTCTCTACACGGGCCCTACAGACGTCTAAGTGACGGGACCGTCATCAGCTCGTAGTGGTCCTCTTTGCATTTCTTCTCTCAAAAATCTCGCATTGGATTTGGACAGATTTCCTGCCAAAACAAAGAGAAACCTAATAAAAATTAGCACAACCGGGCTTTGGACGCACTAACATAAGGAAAAAAGTATTAATGATACCGTAAAACCACGTATATCAAAGAGTATATGATTTGCTATGCTCATCGCGAGGGGGGGTATTCTCGGGAATGTCATCAGGGACCAATACTCCATATAATAACTAAGGCTTTGTGCAACAGTATGTGGGAGACAAGACTGGGATATGAACGACAATGGGTTGCGCCATGTTTCTTTTTTTTATTAACAATGACATGATGAAATTCACCACCTGGTTCACCGAGCTTCCCTACAACTCTAATCACATTGGGATAGTGAGAGATGTGTTTGTCAAGGTACTATCCAGTGTCCACAGAATATTGAAACACAAGATAGGTGCCTAACGTTTGGGTTCTACAGAGAGAGCCGTCAATACTCTTATTTAAAAATTACTGCCTTTCGGCGCGGCGCTCCCAAACCACACATGCTGCTTGATTCCTAAAAGATTACTTTACAGAGGGCAGATGACAACACCAAAGCAATGCTTTACTATTGTCGGGGCTTCCTACGGGGAATGTCCTTATGCTGCGCTTAGAGCATTGGAGGGACGATATCTCCCAACACACGGCTTGGATCAAAGCACCGGTCGGACATAGGGAGCAGACTAGCCAATATCGGTGCTGGGGTTGGGCACCACGATAGA
>JAKWJA010000710.1:0-26398 GCA_027704765.1 Solanum habrochaites
CGGTTGGCTGGTCGCGGACCGGGGTGGGGACCTGAACTGGTGCTCTGGATGTGGAGTCTGAACGTCAGCCTCATCAGCGAGCCCGCGCTCAGCAGGTAGGGGGTGCGGGAACACTCAGCAGATCCTGAAGCTTCCTCCGGACCAAGATACTCCTAAGGGCCAGACGCTCCTTCCTCAGTTTGTGGCTGACCCAGAGGGTGTGCCGGTAAGTGTGCGCTCCCATCAGACTGGGAGCCAGTGACTACGCAGGGCGCCACATTCTTGGGTGTGGCCTATGGGGGCACGTGTTAGGGCGGGAAGGGGCGGAGGTGCCTGGGAGCAACATATTTCAGGGTCACGCATATCATCAGACCCGATGATCAATCGTGCAGACGGGGCCACAGACTTGGATAGCCCGCGTGCGTAGGCTCGGTCGTGGCTTGGTGCCATAGTAGATAGTACCTGCAAAGTATCACTATTAGTAGAGTAATGTCAAACAAGACAGGAAGATCATATGACATTAAACTTTGAAAATAGTGTGTTGGAAATATGAGAAACTGTATCAAACGACGGACCGATGACGGTCGTCGTGACTATGACGGACGTCATGAGGTCCGTCGTGTTTATACTTGGTAATGTATATATAAGGAACCCTGAAGGAGGGATCTCTGACCATCATGACGGTCAAGCAGGAGGACCGTCGTAGTACGATGGTCCGTTGTAAGATCCGTCGTAGAACACTTAGAAAAACGTGAGAGACCCTTATCAGTGGATCTCTGACCATCATGACGATCAAGCAGGACGGACCGTCGAGATACGACAGCCGTCGTTTAAGAGTCCGTCGTAGGAACTTAGACAATGTTGCGAGACCCTCATCAGTGGGTCTCTGACCAGGATGACGGTGGGCAGGACGGACGTCTGGGTATGCCGGTTCAGAGTAAGAGTCCGTCGTAAGACACTTGAAAAAAAATTTTGAGAGACCTTAGCAACAGGGTCTCATGACAACCATGACGGTAGTACAGGACGGACCGTCGTGGGGTATGACGGTCGTGTAAGAGGCCGTCAAAGACACTTGAAAACTTTTGAGGACCACTTAGAAAACAGGGTCTCGACAAACCATGACGGTAGTGCAGGGACGTGAACCGGCTGGGTATGACGGTCCTGTCACAGGGGGGAGTTTCGCAGGGTGCAGCGGATGTGCGACGGGACCCTATGAAGGTCCGTCGTGTGGGGCGACAGGCCGTAATCGGGGTCGCGTTCTGAGTAGCAGTGTTAGAACTGGGGGGTACCCTACGGATCCCCGATTGAGCCCAAATGGTTATGTGTGATGTGGACCTATATTGTGTCTATACCCACGACTAAAGAAACTACCCAAAGCAAAGATTCCACCTATGGCTTGGGTTATCAACATGGCACTAGAAATTTGAACCTAGGTTTAGACAAAGAAGAGTAAAAGAAACAATATACGACAAAAAACTGTAATACTAATGACAAAACCAAAATGCAAGATAAATAAGTATAAATGTAGAGGGACACATACCTTGGAAAATGAGAAGAAGACAAATAAGGAATGATCTGCAAGGTCACCACCGACAGTAGTGAAATGATAAGGCTGAGGTGATTTGGGGGAGCATGAGCAGTGAAGGAAGGTGGAAGTTGAAAAGAGAGGGGAGATGAGGGGATAAGTAATTAAATGGGGTGGAATATGGGGGAGTGGGGGGGGATGGAGGGGTGAGAGGGGGGGGAGGGGGGAAGGTTTGGTGGGGAGGTGAGTGGGTAGTAGGGGAGGGTGGCGACGAACAGATGACTGGGCCGGAAGGGGGTGAGGGTTTTGGGGCGGATAGGGGGTAGGGGGGGGGGGGGAGGAGGGCGGGGGGGGGGGGGGGGGTGAGGGGGGGGAGGGAGTGGTAGGATGGGAGAGGGGGGTGGGGACGGACGGTGTAGGAGGGGGCGAGCGGGGATGTTGTGGGAGGGCGAAGGTGGATGGGTGGGAGTGGTGGGGGGCGGTGGAGGAGGGGGGGGGGGGCGAGAAAGGAGGAAGGGGAGAGGAGGGGGGGTGGAAGGGAGGGGGGGTGGAGAGGGGCAGTCACGCGCGCAGGAGCACAGGAGCGGGCAGACTCCATCCCCCCCCCACACCACAACATGCCCCACCTCTCTCCAACCGACTCTCTCCCACACCGACCTCACCCCCCCCCTCCTCCCCTTCCTTTCACCCCTCACCACCACTATCACCCACTCATACACTTCCCTCGCCTCACACTCCTTACTATCAGTACATCAACTCACCCCCCAACCTCATCTCCTACTTCCTCTCAAAGACCATCCCTAATCTCCTTATAGAAACCCTGCCTCCCGTCAGGAGCACCTCTTACCCCCACCTTATTTCACTCCACTATTGAGCGCAATCACCGCAGAATCACTCGGTTACCTAACAAGTCTCCGTTTACTCCTAACCTCATTCTACGCTTCTTAGAATTTCAAATACATGTTTTTTTTTTTTTTTTTGTTATTGTTTTTTTTTGTCTTTTTTTTTATATAAAGAGTAAATGTGAAAAGGGTCCAGCCGGGGTCGGGTGGGTAGATGTCATTAATCACGCGAGGTCTCGACGATGGACCGTACATATGTGGGGGCCGTCGTAGGGGTCCGTCGTGTGTGCCCTAATATTCAAAAGATGGAAAGAATGGTACCTGGTGTGACGGGATGCCCCGATGGTCCGTCACAAGTTGGCAACGGTCCGTCGTTGTATCCGTCAGTGGCTACTGCGCAGTAGTGTTCGGCAGATTTCATGGTGATGTGCCTGCAAATTTAAACCCATTAATAGAAAAAAATGCATATTATAAAAAAACGATAAAGTATTGGGTTCTCCTCCCAACAAGCGCCTGATTTAATGTCGCGGCACGACTGGGGGACACTGATGACTCAGACTTCATCAAGAGTCGCCTCTATTACTTTATTCCTGATGCTTATGCCCAAAATAGGGTTTATTCTATACCCTATTCCTCTTGAAACCTCACTCCCTCAGGAGTTTTAAACTCAAACTGCTACATGAGGGAATACTGGGATTAATCAAATAAGGGCCTGTCCATTTGGACTTGAGCGGCCCGGGAAGACAAGGTACCCCAGAACTGTCTACAAACACCAAATCCACCACCTAAACTCTGTATTGGCAGTTTTATGTTAGCCTCTTCTTCCTCTGTTCTTTGTGGTCTATGGCAGATTATCCGATTGGAGTTCACCACTTGCTCATGGTCTTACACAACTGTTGAAGGTCGTTCTTCTTTATCGCCGGAAAGTCATCGCCCCTTTTCCATATCAACTAAGGCTTCTACCTGTAGCAGGAAGGCCTCAAGATAATAGGCACTTCAAAATCTCGACCTCACAATCAGAATGACAAAAGCAGATAGAGATCCTCCTAAGCAGGGTAGGAGGAAACATGAAAGGGACCCAGAGCAAAAGAATGAGAGGAAGCTGAGACATACACCGCCACCGAGCGCCAAGGGGAGAAAAACCGGCTGACAAAATTGTACACAACCGAATCGCCAATAGGAAATAAGGAGCCCAGAGTAGAAGCGAACCCGGGGTCCGTCTGGAATTTCCGGAAGAAAAAACAACGACAAGAACCTGCAGGAGGAGGAACAAGGACGCAAACACGAGCGCGGACTAGGACGAGGGATCGCCGAAGGGAAAAAAGCAGAAAATAGAGCTCCAGGAGGGAGAAAAAAACACCCGAGTAATAGCCTGTGAGAACTAAAAGACGGTGATAACTAGGCGAATTAGTGTGATAAGAATAATCAAGCGAGGTCTAATTAAGGGCGGGGAAGAAGGGATTCTAGGACGCTTGTTGAGAGCACGGACAATGCTGTAGTCTCTCATAATCCTCGAAAGGACCCATCTTTTCTTTGTGACCCGATCTTTTCATAACTTTGGCGTAACCGGGCATTTGTTCTAAAGTATTCTACCACAGGGACATTGATATAAACCAGGTGAGCAAGAAATACCCAAATGAGGGAAAGAAACCACCAAGAACCACTTCGCCCGACCAACCTTACAGAAGCCAACCACCTCCACGATTCCCCATAGGTCATAGACCACTATCCCACACTGGCGCGAGACAGTATCTGAGGAAAACGCAGAGAGTTGGAGGGCGGATTATTCAGCCAAAAGGAGCTCGAGAGGGGAACTTCAAGGTGGTTGGTGGGGTAAGAGAAAGGGGAAGTAAAGTGATTGGGGGAGGGCGGAAATATTGAATAGTTAAGTTCCCTGACTTCAAACATACACGTCACAACACGTATCATTATACTTTCTTCATTTTCCGGCCGATGGCATAGGTTGGTCAAATGGTTTGACCAGTACCACCCAGAGTAGTTGGATTTGCAAACCGCAAGTTATAAAGGGTTCGCCGGCCACTTATACGCAAGCCACGGCACGAGGCGGAACACGGACTCGTCCATCCCAGATTCGGGGACAAAATGTAGAGTCGGGCGCCGCAAACGCGCAACGACTGCGACTCTAGGTTGATCTAATACCCATCAAAAGCCACATCATCCCACATGCACCCACCGCTCCTCAATCTACCTATTACCCCACCACATATCAAACATCCTCGATCCTCCAGCTCTTAACCCTGGATCGCCCTCATATCTATAACTACATCCTGACCCTAAACCCCCCCGTTACAAACCCTCACCCACACGGCCCCTCTTTACCCGCCCATCATCAAAGAAAACTACCACTCGCCCTCTCCCGCAGGATATTTTGATGTGTATCACTTGCATTCAACTCATAATTTCTCACTAAGACACCAAATGCGTAGCGCAGGTACAACAATAAGCAGCAATTCGCGGGCACCAATACAACCCGGCCGAGAATTTACAATAAAGGGCACGTACAGGGAGAGAGAAGAGGAAGGAAAGAGATGGTAGGGGGGTGTAAGAGAGAGAGAATAACGTCACACTCTTCTGCCCAATACTTTTGCCCATCCGTCATATTAGTCCTCCAATTCTCCTCACCCTCTTCCCTTCTCTACTCCTCCCACAATCACCCAACTGTCTTATCGTCTATTTGAACTCGTTCCACTCACCATCTTCCCCATCTCAAACCCTGTCCCCACACATAAATCCTTAACGGTTGCAGTGTGTTCACTGTCGCCAGATAATTTGGCCACTTGCCCAATCAATCTGCTTAATCGAACAAGGGTGCTGAGGGCGGAAGAAAAACTGTGGGGGGATAAAAGAAGAGTGAGAAAGAACCAATATGGAAAGGAGGGGGTGGAACGGGGAGAAGAAAGATGAGACTCGGAACAATTGTGAAGGAATGTGTAAGCGGGGGGAAACAGGAGCAGAAAAGAGAGAGCAGATAGAGAGAAAACAAGACCTGAGGCGGGAGGAAGGAACTGAGGCGGGGTGAGGAAAAGAAGGGGAACGGAAGGGAGGTGACGATGAATACAGATGTGGAAACCTAGGCGGGGCCTACAAGGTGGGACTTACCCTGACGTCAGCGGTCACAGCGCGAGCGAGAGAGGCCTACCATCGGGCACTGAGGAAAGACGAGAACGATGGATAACATCAGCAGACCAAGAACCTGCGAAACAGAATCACGACCGCGACGTGCAAGGGGATAACACGCAAGGAAGACACGAACAGGGGGAGAAAGGCCGTATAAAGGATGGCACAACCCTAGACAAACAAACGGTCCCGTATACCCGCCTATACGAGAACAGCGAGAGGGCAACGATGACTGGGGAAGACTGCATCCTCCCTCCCCCACTCTGTGTCCTACCCTGCAGCCGCCCCCCCCACACCTCCTCTCAGCGCGAGAGTTCGATTAAATAGCTCCAATTAACCAATTGACGAGGCTGCCCATAACTCCGGGATCAAACAGGAAAGTAGCCGAACAGGATACAAACCAGTCACAACCGAACCACGCCATACAATATAAACCCGAAGACAGAAATCTCGCTCGGACTTGACCACTCCCGGCTACGCGCGGGTAAACTGGCGCTCTGAGAGCAGCCCGGACAAAACACATAAACCTATACTGCACTTGAAGCCCCAGCACATACATACCAGCGCCGCGACTCACACCTTTCACGGCGAAGCTAATCTTGAATCAAGGGAGGCCGCCAGTGACCAGCAACATACCATACATAGACCACACCGCGGACCTGGAAACGCACCCTCAAGCGCGCCGAGTCGCTAAGCCCCATGCAAAAACAAAAAACAAACAGGAGAAATGGAGCTAAAAAAAAGACACGTACCAAGAGAGACAGACCACTATGCCCCACCCCTCCACGGAGACCCTAACAAAAAAGCCGAAACACCCAACCCTCCCCCCCCACCACACCCCCCCCCCACCCACACCCCGCACCACCAACCAGAGAAGAGGGCGGCATATGGGGGTACCAAGGAGCTCCGCCAGCGCGCAGGCACAAATCAAGGAAACAGGTGGGTCGACGAAACGGCGAGAACAGTAGTTGGCGAGAGCGTATATTAAAAGAGTGGTCTGTCGATTGCAGGGAGAGTGTTGTAGAGATTTTTAAGAGATCTATACAAGAATTAAGGACATTATCCATAAAGATCCACCGGCTATGTGTTCCAATACCGCTTTGTGTTATCATCTGTCCCTGTTAGAAGTATCGTTCAGTGACTATCATCTAATACGGTGATTGGAACCAACTTCTCAAGAATGAGGTGGAAGATATCCAAGAACTACTAACTGACTCTACCATGGTAGGACACAAAGTTATTCACCCTATCACGTTGTGGTTTGTCTTATTGGAGACCGGATAGTTAGCTGCTAAGAAAGTACATCCCTCAGTTGATTTCCAAGGAAAGATGGACCGGAAGTAGGCGAGACATATAATGGTGAACTGAAAAAGCAGCAGCAGAGCACTCGGGTCAGTGAGAGAGTGGGAAACACTCTGGCCCTACACATCTAGATCAAAGTCAGGCCTCAAAAAAACAAATGTAAGAACTGCCCTTACCGTAGCTATATGGGGCATGCTGGATCATCAGGAAGGTAGCCCTGAATCAACAAACCTCTGTCGCAGTCGAGATTTGCATCAGACTAATAGTACCTCAAAAGTGTTGGCCTGTGGTTCTCCAAATTTCCTGCCTGCACCCTGAGACCACGAGGGATCCCGCGGCACAATCAAAACGAAAGGGGGTATTCCCACCAAAAAGTCAACCCCACTTTTGAATACAGGGATATAAGGGGCGGGGCTCGACGAAGAAGTAGACAGCAGGGCCGGGAGCGCCTGGGGCGTTGGAAGGGCGGAGGAGGGATGTGAGGCGTAAAAAGTAGGCGTGACCTGGGAAACTTGGAAATTAGTGGTAACCAACATGCATACATGAGATATAAACAGGTCAGCTGGGTGTTCTGGTTTTGGATCATCATCATTGATTGCCCAAAGTACCGATGTAATGAGGCGAAAGGGGAAGATACTGAAAAGATGTGATAGTAGGTTGGAACAATTGGTATCTCTTCTCTCCGGTATTTGGCATACAAGGAGGATAGTTCTGAAACGAATCAAAAACAATAAAAACAAGTAAAATCAAGAAAAGATCAAACTAATACTTAGTAATAAGTTAAAATTAACTCTAAAAGCTACAATTCCCGGCAGCGGCGCAAAAATTTGATACGCGCAAACTTACTTCTAAATGAGAAGTAAAGCTGGTCGAGTCAAGAAATAACCCAAACTAGTGAGGTTGGGATCGTTCCACGAGGAAGGAAAATAGTCTAGACTTAACGTTAAATTGTATTACTATTGGTCGGGTGATAAAAGTCCACATGTAGAAAGTAAAAACATAAAAATGTAAAAAGGTGAGGTGGGTATTCCTAATAAGTAAAAAGAAACTAACGAAATTGAAAGAGACCACTTAACAGCTTTTAATTTTGGGTTTAAATCAATAATCAAAGTAACTAGGGTTTACGTGTTCCCCAGAGTTCATAATTGATAACTTCTAACTATAACAATTCTTCCCTAGTATCTCCTGCATGCCAAAGTGATAAGTTATGTATTCTCATAATCCTTGGCTCCGGCATCTAGAAAACATAACTCCGCAAATTGGCCGGCTAAGTGTGTTGATTCCTAACAAATTATCAGGGACACGAATGAGGAAGACAGTCGGCATGCGAGAAGGGGACATGAAGGGCGACGACAGCGGAACAAGCAAGACTAGCCTATTAGATAGGATAAACGAAATCTATGTTAAATAATTCTTTTCCTAATTCCTTCTACTACCTGGCGGCAAGTAGATTAAGGTCGAGTTCTAACGTCTGATTCATCCGTTAAAAACAGGATTCTAAGCGAAAGAATTATTTAATACATGCCAAGACACTATTCTAGAATGGTATTTTAGCTAGGGTTTTCTCATGATTGCCTATGGTGCCCAAACCCTAGTTATGGAGTTTAGTTATCATCGCCATAAACCACAATATTAACTATATTAAGAAGGATTAATTGACTTTACTTCATGAGAAAGAATAAAAGTCCAAAAGCTTGCTGATTAATCACCAACAAATTACTTTAAGAAATCCCAAAGAATCAAAACACTAATCAATAAAGTCTAATAATATGATTTCTAAATATTACAAAGTCTAAACTCCCCCATCAGGTGTCTACCTCAAAAACGAGAGGTTTTCGAACTATTTATAAAATACAAAAAACCTAATTACAAGAATCAATATTGGAAATCTGCCAAAAACGCGGCGGGGTCGCGGACAACGAGAAGGAAGTCGGGTCATGACGGAAAGTCGTGGCTCCGTCGTCCCATTTACTTGGTGCATGTTCATTCTGTTGCTTTATTCTTCCCCCTAAACGGCAAGTGTGACGACGTCATAGCACGACGGTCCGTTGAGGTCCGTTTCAAAAACTTAAACTCGTGAATTGGGGTTACTGGGATCACTTCTCTGATCTTCACGACGAACCGCAGGATGGACCGTCATGGCCAGACGGACCGTCACAAGCTTCTAATACACCTTTGTCAGACTCCCCATCTTCTTCAGCAGCTTCTCTACGTTGCACTACGGGACCGTCACAGGCATGACGGACCGTAATAAGCTCCGTAGGTGGTATCTTCTGCCAGTTCTCTCTCAAAATCTCCGCATTTGGCTCTGGACAGATTCCTGCAAAACAAGAGAAACTTGTATAAAAAATTCGCACTAAAAAGGGCTTTGACACACTAAACTTAAGGAAAAAGTATTAATTATACCGTGACCACGGTATATCAACTGGCCAACAATCCTCCTTATCATTTACTTCTAACATCATAAAGTCATTAAGCCAGATATGCACCTCTCGAGCCAAGGGCGCTCTGAAACTGTAAGGGTAAACTACCCAGGCTCCATGCTTTTCTATTAAAGGCGTCGCCACAACATTAGGCCTTTCCCGGATGATACAAGATGGTAACATCATAATCCTCAGTAGTTCACCACCTCCATGTCTCAAATTCAAATATCTTTATGAGATAAAAGACATATGTAACACGTGATCCGTATCGACTTTCACAATAACCCCCATATAGATAGTGTCGCCATTGTTTAATGCAAACATACCGAAGCCCCCCAACTCTAAATCGTGGGTCGGATAATTACGTTATGCACCTTAATTCCTGAAGCATAAGCAATTACATTTTTCTTCTGCATAGCACTGCACCAAACCAGAATAAGATGCATCACAATAAACATGAAGTTCTTACCCCTACTGGCAAGGTAAGGAAGGTGCAGGTAGTCAACAAGGTCTTGAGTTTCGAAAGCTCATCACATTCATTACGACAATACAAATGGAACATCTACCTGGTCAAGTTGTCAATGTGGGAGAAATAGAGAGGAACTCCTGACAAATCGGACGGTAGAAACTGGCTAAACCAACAAAAGGCTTTCTTATTTCGACACATTAGTAGTCTTACCAAATTCTTCACTACTTCGATTTAGGAGGATCCACATCCACTCCATCCTTACACCGCGTGCCCCAAGACGGACAATAAATCTAGCCAAAACTAACACTTGGAAATTGTGGATAAAGCTTTTCTCCCCAACATTTCCAACACAATTCTAAAATGTCCTCATGTTCCTTCTACTCTTGGAGTATATAAGGTTATATTCATCAATAAACACGATCACAAAGAGATCCATATATGGCTTAAAAAATGCCGTTCATCAAGCTCATGGAAAGCAGCAGGGGCAATTCGTTAGTCCAAAGGACATTACCAAGAATTCATAATGCCATACCTGGTCGAAAGCGTCTGTGGCACAACTGCATGCCAGTATTTTCAATTGATGATAACCAGACCCACAAGTCGATTGTGAGAAGGACACAAGCCCCTTGTAACTGATCGAACAAATCATCAATGGAGGAAGAGGATACCTGTTCTTAACAGTTACTTTATTTAGTTGCCAGTAGTATATGAAATCCGAAGACTCCATCGTTCTGTCTTCACAACAAAACAGGAGCACCCCCAAGGCGGATGCACTTGGTCTAATGAAACCTTTGCTCAACAAAACTCTTGAATTGCGGACTTAAACTCTTAACTCAGCCGGAGCCATTCTATAAGGGGTTATAGAATGAGGCGGAGTTACTTGGTTCAAGATCGATGCAGAAGTCAATATCTCTATTCCGGTGGCTACGGAGAAGGTCACAGGAAGAAACACATCCAAAAACTCGCGGACTATCAAAACGATCACAATGAAGGTACTGGTGATCATCCCGGAAGATGTGCAAGAACGCAAAAACACCCTTTATTAACCATTATCTTAGCACGAAGAAAGGAGACGATAAGAACGGATTGGAAGTGTAGTCACCCTCCCACAGCTAACGGATCTGTCCCAGGATTGGATAAACATCACAATTTAGCATTACAATCCAAGATCGCAAAATTCGAGAGAAAGCCAAGTCATACCCAGAATGACATCAAAATCAACAATTCTACGAAACCAAGTTAACAAAAGTATTACTTCCACAAAGTCACCAAAACAAAGCCCTATATACTTTTCAACTATCACGACTCACCCACCGGGTTAGGAAACACGGATAGGCATTAAAGCAATTCACAAGTAAATTAAGACCCATTAGCAAAATGAGGAAGACCATAGGAAAAATGTGGATCCAGGATCAAACAATACAGGAAGCCATGCACTACAAACCGGAAGATCATGTGATGACAGCCTCAGATGTCTACGCCTCAGATCGCCCAGGGAAAGCGTAACAATAGGGCCCCATTTACTGTCTGGTCTGTTGCCCCTACCATGTGGTTGTAGTGGCTCAGTGGCCCATTCACCCGGCCCAATTGTGTACCACCTTACCTCGGCCACCACGCCCTCAGACAACGGCCTCTACCATGACCACCTCTGCCTCTAGCTATTGGGGGTCTATAACTCTGTTTTGGACAATGCCTTTATATGTCCAGTTCCCCACATCATAACACTCTCTGGAGGCGGGCATTAGGTCTCTCAGAGAATTTTGACCGGTTTTTGAGGGGACCCCAATCAGTCTGTAGTGAAGACTGAAATTGGTCGGATGAGTAACCTCCTGACCCTGTCCTCTGGAGTAAGAACCATAAGCCTCACCTCCTTACGAAACCTTTAGATGTCGAGGCCATGGTGGAAGTCATCTGGGATTCACTCACTTACTCTATCACGAAGTCTAAACCACTTCTTGAAAGATTTCGCTGTGGCCGCTACCTGTAAGCTGAATTCGCAACTCTGATCTCAACCCCCCTTTAACAAACGGCGAATCCGCTCTTGTGGACTGAAACATAGTGGGTGGTGTACCGATAAATGCCACGGAAATTTAGCCTCATTGTAGTAACCGACATCCTACTTGATCTAGGCTCAAAAACTCATCCCTTTTCTATCCCTAAAGTACGGGGGATAACTTCTCCATAAACAAGCTAGAGAATGATGCCCAAGTCATAGGTGGGCCTTGTTGGTTTACCAGGATTCAAAATGTGACCGCCACCACATTTTGGCGTTCCCTTGAATACTGATTAAGTTACAAAATCAACACAACACCGTTCACTATACCAATCTGGGTTTTTGTAGATAGCTCGACAGTCAACCAGAAAAGTCATAAGCATCCTCAGATTCAGCACCCTTGAAGACTGGAGGTTTCAATTTCAAGAACTTACAGAAAAGTTCATGTGGATCATTTGCATTATAGGCCAATGTGGTCGCCGAGGAAACGTGCCTATTTCCAATAAGGCATCCATGCGGGGAGCCAAGTAGCTGAATGTTGTACCTCCGGAACCGGGAGGTGTTGGTGCAGAAAACACTGGAGGCGTCTGCCGATCAGAACCCACTAAGTAAGCCAAGAACCTGATTGATCATTTTGGGGTGGTTGGGTGGACAATTCCTCATTTTGCTACTTGTTAAGTTCCCCTTCCCTCACACTCTCTTACCACTCCTCAGTTGTGGAGGAGTCACAGCCCTAGTACCAGATGGCTACCGGTGCTGTCCTATTCCCGCTAGAGGACGTCTCCAACGGCCTCTTCCACGACCCTCTGTCGCACTACTTCTACTGAGAACTACAGCCCAGTGGCTGGCTCAGACGCTTCTGTCTTGCCGATGTTGGTGTGGCGTAGTGTTTTGCTCTAGTTAGAAACCATGCTGCGAACAGAGTGAAGCATGGTCAGATACCAATTTGGCACTAGAACCAATTGGGTTCAAGTAATAGCACGAAAGAAAGAAGAATGGATTTTCCTAAAGTATTATCATGCCTCTCAAGAAAAGTAAAAGGCGTACTAACGACAGTTCAGTAAGAACTCTACTAGAAAGGTATGTGGGAGGAGACCCCACCACACCACAAAAAAAAAACGCATCAACAAAAAAAAACACCAGCAACAACACACCCAATAACAACACACACTCACCGCACCACACCACACCCCCCACCCCCCACCCACTCAAACAACCACCTCCCCCCCCCCCCAAACGAAACCTATGCTCTGATACCAAGTTGTCACGAGCCCAAATCGGATCGCATGATGGAACCCACACTATCCTTTTATGTGAGCCGAAACAAACCCAATCTAAACAGAACATTCAATGTAATATCAACAGGAAAGTAATGCGGAAGTTAAACTCATTAATAAAAACCAATTCAATAACTTCTAAAATTCAAAATCTAAGTTTATCCCAAAATCTGGAAGTCATCACCACAAGAAACATCTCTGATTCCAAATTACTCAACTAAGAGTATTCTAAAACGCAAAATAACAAAGCTTGTCCATGCCGGAACTTCAGGCAGTCAGACATGAGACGAAGATCCAACCCCAGCTAGACCGTTAGCTCACCCTTGAAATCGGGTATGAAGACTGGCTAGAGTTGAGGTTGAGTTGAAGCGACGGTTAGGTTTGCTGCACTCACAAATACCAACGAAGAAAAACATACAAAGTAGGGGGTGAGTACAAACACCAAAGTAATGATGGTATTATCGGCCAACTGCAAAATAGAAAGCAATATATCTCAGATAACCATCATAAAATCAATAATCGTCGTAACAGCGTGATAGAAACAAGTATAAACACCATTCTAATATCAGATCATTATATGAGGACTCAAGCTCCACACCATACTCTTTTGGGAAAACATGTTCTTTAGATTGAGTATATTAGATATTTCAAGATTCATTATATTAGATACTCTTGGGTCGGCTACGTGACACTCCGATCCCTCATTAGTATTTATTCCTCTGGTGTCGGGGGGGGGGGGGGATACGTGACACTACGATCCATAACACTATGGTCGGAACGTGACACTCTGAATCCCCTAATTCTACGTGTCAGTGCGGACACCCGATCCCCTAAATCTTGACGTGTCGGGTTTTTGACACCCGATCCCTAAATCGACGTGTCGGTTCGTAACCGATCCCCTAAACTATACTGTCGGTTCGGGGACACCGATCCCCTAAATCACATGTCAGTTCGTGACACCGATACCCCTAATTCTACTTGTCGTTCATGACACCACGTCCACTAATCTATTCTTTAGTAAATCAGGCCGTCTTTTTAATCAAGGCATCATCATATCATTCTTTAGTTCATCAAGCCTTCTTTATACCAAGGCATCATCATTTAACAAGGATTAGGTTTTTATCAAGATTTGGGATTCAATAGCGTCATCATGCGTGTTTCACACCATAATATTATTAAAATCAATCATGAATACACAAATAAGCATATAGAAGACTTTATAATACTACCAAAACATACTCCTTCCGATTAAGAGTTTACTACGAAGAGCCATAAAAACCATAAACTACACCTCCACCGAGATTCGTGATCAAGCAAAGCAAATTCCTCAAATCTTGTTGTCTTCGTTTCTCTCTCTATTGACCGATTTCCCTCTCTGCGTTTTTTTTTTATGTTTTTTTCCTGTTCTTATTCAAAACCTCTTTCTTTTACCCTAATTAGATATAATTAAGTATAAAAGATGGCAATATAACCACTAATTACTTAAGGTACCTCTTTTAACCCCCAAGTAATTAGACTTATTAACAAAACCACCACTATAATTAACAGAAAATAGTAAAAAACGCCCTTAAATAATTAACAGAAATAGAAACCCAGAGGGATTACGCAGCCTGTGACGGGCCGTCGTGCCTGCGACGGTCTTGTCCTCTGTCCGTCACACCGGATATAGAGACTGATTCTAGTGAAGGGCTGTGACGGTCCGTCGTGCCACGACGTTCCGTCCTTCATTCCGTCGTGACGTTCGATAGTCGATTCTCAGCTACCAAAGTTTCATTATTCTAAGTGTTTTGACCAGACCCCCTCGAAGGTCCGTCGTGCCCATGACGGTCCGTCGTGGGGTCCGTCTCTCAGCCAGTTTCAGAAATAAAATACTATACTCAAAAAGACTAAAACAGGTCGTACATATAAAAATATAAAACAAAAGTAGGAAATAAAAAAATGCAAAAGAACGTTGAAAAAAAAACACGTAACAAATATTTTTTTAAAAAAGGAGCAAAACTGTAAAAATAATGATAAAATAAAGAATAAAAAAAAAAACAATTATAAAAAGAGACAAAAAGTTGTTACATAGAAACCAAATAAAACAAATATATATATATATAATAGCTATATGATATATATAGATATATATATTATATAGATATATAGAGGATAGAGATAGATAGATATAGATTAGATATTATGATGAGGAGATAGATACTAGAAAGATATATATAGATATATATAATAAACAAAAAAAAACGTGCAAAAAAAAAAATAATAACAAAAAGGAAAAACTTCTATAAAAAAAAAGTATTCTAATATATTTATGATTTTCTTGATAAAAATAATTCAATCTTATAAAAATGTGTATTTCAGATTGTAAAACTTAAATAATTATAAATAAAGTAATATAAGCCTAAATTGAACGTGAACTCTAAATATCTCCTTCTACACAAACGTTTATTTTGAGAAAACTGAGATAGCGATATTATTCTACCTATAATAACAGTTAAATATTAAAAAAATACAAATATAAGCAGAAAAAATAAACGGATGTTAAACTTTAAAATTAAGGACGCACAAACAAAACACACACTAACATAAAATAAGCAGTGTCAAAAAAGTTTACAAAAATTTGAGGATAAATAGAAATTTTATTATTAAGTTAAATAACACAATATCCAAAAATTTAATCAAGTCATACCAAAGTTAATAAAGCGACCGTGCTAGAACCACGAGACTCGAAGGGTGCCTAACCACCTTCCCCTCAGTCAACAGAATTTCTTACCCAGATTTTTAGTTTGCAGACCGATAAAAAATATAGTGTCAAATTTCCTTTTGATTAGGGATTTAAATAAGGTGACTTGGAACAACAAAACTCAATTCCAAGTGGCAACTCTGAATAATAATCTCTTTTCAAAATGTCACTTTAATTGGAAAACTCTTTTTTTTTTAAATAAATAAAACCAATTTTTTTAGAAAAAAGGGGCGTGACAGATGGTGACTCCGCTGAGGAATAACTAGAATTTGAGCTTTAAATATTGATTAATGTATGACTACGATTTATTTATTTACGTTTTGAAATATTGTATTAATTTGTTTTAATGTGCTAATTGTCTACTTATTTAATGTTTGATATTATTTGAACTTCATATAATTTGTCTTCTCTCGCACATTTTTCTGAGTCATCAATAATAATATCAAGGGAATTGCAACTACGCCACCCACTTTTGTCAAGATAGCCAGTGGATTTTCGGTCAATGATGAAAGATTTTTAGTCACACATATTTAGAATAGGGAGCACCCATGCACAAAGCCGGAAAGCACTGCTACCGGTACGTTGCTACTCCCTAATCGAATGTAGTGCTCGTGTTAACGCCAGTTTAGACACTTTTTCAACGAGATTAGTTTGGAACTGAAACAAAATTATGGTTGTTCCTAGTCGACTTCATTATTTGAATCCTTTACATATAATTTAAGGAAAGAATCTACATATGTCGGATCTATCCTGGATAGCTAGCCTCAATTTACAAATTTAAATAAAATCAGAATAATAGAAAAATTGTTTTTCTTTTAAAATGTAATGTCACAAAAGACTTGTAAAAGTTTCTATATAACTTTAAACGAAGAAAAGAGTGTATTGTCAACAAATTTATAAACAAAAATTATTTAAGTGTTCAATTTGAACGAACTACGCACACCTATTTCTCACTTGAGAGATATGTAGGAAACTTTCCTTGTGTTTGGTGATCCTTATTTAAAAAGTAAAAAATTTAAAAAAATATCTTAATATATTTAACACTTAAAAAAATAAAATAATATGTGTAAAGTCACGACCCAAATCGGATCGTGACTGGCACCCCACATTTACCCTCCTATGTGAGCGACCAACCAATCTAAACATTATATTCAATTTAATATCAACATAAAGCAATGAGGGGACTTAAACTCATAAATAAAAGACAAATTCAATAAATTATAAAATTCAACATCTATAATTCCCAAAATCTGGAAGGTCATCACCACAAGAACATATATGATCAATTTACTAAATCTAAGAGTATTCTAAGAAGCTAAAACAATAAAAGCTAGTCTAAGCCGAAAAACCTTCCAAGGCATCAGGACATGAGGAAGGAGATCCGTCCAAGCAGAAGCATTAGCTAACCATGAAGATCCGGTGTGACGAAGACTGTTGAACACGGTTGAGTCGAAGATGACGGCACGTTTGCGGCTACTACGATATACAAAAACACCCCCCGGAACATAAAAGGTAGGGGGTCAGTACAACCACAAGTACTGAGTAGATGTCATGGGCCTAACTCAAATAGAAAGCAATCTATCTCAGATAAACATCATAAAATCAACTAATATCTTAACAGGTGTAAGCAACAAGTATAAACATCATGGATAAATATTACCGATCATATCTATGAGCTCAAGCTCCACCCATACGCTTTTGGGACACTGTTCTTTAGATGAGATATTAGTATCTTCAAGATCATTTAGTGATTATATATTACTCTGTGTCGGTACGTGACACTCCGCTCCCTCATTCTATCATGTACAGGAACGTGGCACACGATCCAGATCCTATCCTGGTGTCGGAAGTGACACTCCGAGCCTCATATACTATCCGGGTACCGGAACGTGGCACCCGATCCATATATATCTGGTGTCGGAATGGGAACTCCGATCCTCCATATTACTATCTGGTACCGGAACGTGGGAACCAGATCCATATACTATCCTGGTGTCGGGAACGTGACACACGATCCTCATAGACTATCCTGGTACCGGAACGTGGCACCCGATCCCTAATCTCACTACTTTCGCTTCATCAAGCCTTCTTTTACCTACCAAGGCATCATCATTAACAAAGTAGATTCGGTTTTCTTCAGATCTTAAGATTCAATAGCTTCATCATGCTATTTTATCACAATCATATATATATTTAAAATCACATCATGCATACACACAATTAAGCAAAGAAGACGTAATAATACTACCCAACACATATCATTCGGCTATTAAGAGTTTACTACGGAATAGTGTAAAAACCATCACCCTATCTTCACGAAAGAATTGCGCTCAAACAAGCTATCTCCCCAAAAGCGCGTTATCACATTCTCCTTGATGATTCTCGCGCTATCTCTATTGCGTTCTTTTTCTTTTCTATTCCAAAAACCCTCTTCTTAACTAATTCTCATATAATTAAGTTGTAAAAGATGGCCACTAATAATTCACTAATAACTTTAAGGTTTACCTCTTTTAACCCTCAAGTAATTAGACTTATTTAACAATACCCATTACGCTTTATAATTAAAGAAGGAAATAGTCCAAACGCCCCTTAAATTATTAATCAGGATTCGACCCCGCATGGGACTACGCAGCTCGTGACGGGCCGTGTGCTGCGACGGTCCGTCCATGCTGTCCGTCGCAAGGGTCAGGAGAGTGAATTTGCAGGAAGACTCTGGACGGTCAGTCAAACAGTGACGTCCGTCCTGACATTTCGTTACGAAGTTCAGAGAGTCGATTTCAATACCCAATTTCAGATTTTTCCAAGTATTTGGAACGACCCCTCCACGACGGTCCGTCGTAGCCCCGTGGGCGTTCGTCGTGGCATCCGGCACTGATGTAAGTTTTAAAGAATTAAAATATGTGGATGGAAAAAAATAAAACAAAAACAAAAGATAAACAGGTCGTACAGTAAAATTTAAAAAAGAAAATTTGTCCTTAAACATATATATTTACTTATATTTTGAAAACATGTTAGGGACCTGATTATTGTTCAACAAGACAAGTAGCAAACCATTGTGAGGTGGTCCAATCCCCGGCCCGAAAAATTAAAAATCCTAGTCACATAACTGAGAAAACAATAATATTTTTTTGACTTGGTGGTAACGACATGCTTAAGGATTCTGCATCAGAGAAAAAAAAAAGTGATAAAACTATGTTGGAAGACCAATCAACTGTGTTGTGACCATAGGACTTATATTGGCATCTCTCAATATATTTATGTCACACTGAGAATTTCTTGTTTAAGTATGGTAAAATAAATTTGACTTCATTTCGTTAAAAGCATTGTCTGGTGAACTTTTTGACGTAAAATTGAAAGTAATATTTTGATGATTAGAATTGGCACGAATGTGGTTTGAGACAAATTTTGAGCAATATTTAATGTGAGAAAGGATTATGTCTTTCTTTGAACGATTGTTGCTTACAAGCCTACTAAATGACATGTATTCATATAACTCCATTTCGACCCTAAAAAATTTTTATTTGAATAAACCACATCTTAGCAATCGTCTTTTGAGTGGATAAATGCCTAATCCCTTTATCTTCCTCCGAGCGCACTATAAAATAGCTACATAAGGTCAAGACCTAATTGGATAACAAAGGTTTGTCAAAAAAAAAATAAATGAAAAAAAAACTCAACAAAAAGGAGGAAGTTCAAAAAGGAAAAGAGAAAATAAATGAAAAGGACCCCTTATAAGAAAATAAAGGTCAAATGCAAAAAACTAAAGAAAAATATTAAAAGCATTGTGCAACTTCTAAGAGGACCAACTAGCACTTTATCCGAATGAATATCCAATTTTTTCCTAAAACTACTTACAACTTAATGACAGTCATGTTTGATCTCATTTTTCATGATTCCCATATTAGTGGATGCTACATGAGGGCCAAAATATGTAGCTCAAGCTCATGCCATGAATATCTTTCTGAGTGCGAGGGGACTTTCAAAAAGGTTCTACGATCTAAACTATTCTATTGTGTGAAGTAGGAAATTCATATGTTGCGAGTGGCATTTGAAACATGATGATACGACAAATGATATCTTAATTGTGCAAGATTAATTGATCTTGTAATACTTAAGACATTTGAGATACAATTTAAAAACTATAAAATTACTCAAAGTGACTCAAATGTATTGAAAGTAGTTAGGTAGTTCATAGGCATAATACTAATTGTTGGTCTAACTAATGTCAAGGAATTATCAAACATGAACTGATTCTTTTTCAATTTTTTTCATTATATTTCTAAAAATAAATTAAAAAAAGAATTTTTTTTATTGAACTACGTTCGACCCGATTCCTAAGAGGATACGTACGCAGCCCTTCATTGAGGTTCGGTCTAATCATTCAATAAAATAATGATCATGCTATTTCAAATCTCCAAGGATTGAAACATGACATTGTCGCCTATGGTATGTTATATAAAAAAAGAGGGTCAACTCTCATTAGATTCATAAGACGACATTAAAAATATAAGAATGTCTACTTGGTTAAAAATCACGAATAACACCATTTATCAAATGATGATACTCCGTCTTGGCATGAGCACAATAAAGATAAAAATAAAGTTATAGGCTGAAATAGCTTTAAAGACAAATAATGAAATAATCCGCTAGAGACAAATGCCACGATGATAAGTTTTTAAATCATTGCCTCTCATATAATATTTATATGAGAGGCAATGATTTGGTTGCATATAGGGCACAATAACCCCTGGTTTCAATAGGCCCCCACAATACCCCTATCCATTTTTCTATTTTCACTGGGCCACTAACACCTGGTTGCAATAGGGCACACAACCTCTATCCGAATTTCATGTCTTGACATAGCACGTACCCTGGTTGCATATAGGGAACAATACCCCTTCCTTTTTGTTTTTAATGTCTTCAGCATTGGTAAGATAACCCCATGGATGCATAAGGGCACAATAACCCTATTTTACTGTTCATGTCTTCACAGGGCACAAATACCCTTTGGTTGCATATAGTGCACAAATAACTCCCTATCCTATTTTTCATGTCTTCACATAGCACGATACCCCACGGTTGCATATAGGGCACAACAACCCCTATTTTACTTTTAATGTTTTCACATGCCCAGCACCCTGTGCATATAGGCAAATACCCTTATTTTATTTTTCATTTTTTCACAAGGCATAATATCCCTGTTGCATATATTGCACAATAAGCCCCTATTTTTTTTTCATGTCGTCACATGACAATGAACTTGGTTGCATTTGGGTACAAACACCCATTTTTTATTATTATATAGACTTTTATGATTTTCATCAATAACTCACAAAATTTCCTAGTGCCACTAGGCCGAACATTTATTTCGTGTGGAGGTTTTTATATTTACACAAATTTGCGGTTCAAAATAAAAGAATTCAATCCAAAAATTTGGCTTGGTCAAGATGTATCACCTATGGCTAATCAACATTTGGCAGGCTACAGGACTTGGGTCCTCTCTCTTTGGCGGGGCATCAAGTACATGTTCTTTACGCGTTAACCAATTTCTAAACGCTGCAGTAGATCCTAAAGAGATACTAGTTCCTCATGAATTTATCTTGAATCGAGATCTTTTGGCTCAACTTTATCCCTGTTTTGTCGAGGGAGCAACCCCATTTTTCACCTTGAATTGGTCAAAGTATGAAGACTTTCTTACTTTTCGTGTAGGATTAGATCCAGTAACTGGGGTCTGTGTTTCAAGAAAACAAGTTTTCGAGAATATAATGCGGAAGAACGTCAGTAGCTGAAACCAAGTCATGAAGTTTCAAGTCTTGAACTTTGATGTCTAAAGCAAAGTTCAGAATCGATGAACCTACCAAAGAGGGTGAAGCGATGTTCGAGAATTCAAAATGAAGACTTAGCACTATCGGTGTAGATAGGATTTCATATCTTTCCTTCTGCATTTTGTATTATTAATGTAATAGCTGGAGCTACAAACAGAAATCTCGACAAAACCTCACTCGACTACCTAACTCATTGGAACTACGCCTGAGTCCTTATCATTAACTTAGGATAGGTAGTTTTTCAAAAATTAAGGCACAGTCAAACCTCTTCTCTTTTATAAATTTTTCACATTTTTGGCATAAATATTTCAGTAAAAAATTAGTCACATTGTTCACGTCTTTCCATGAAAACTCTCCGTGTTTCCAAGAAAAGAGGGGAATATTGTGAACAACTATTTTTTACCAAAATATGAAGATTTAACACCAATTTTTTTAAAAAAGGTATATTAAAAATAAATATAAATAAATAAATTGTAAATTACTTTAATAATAAAAATTGTGAATTTATGGTATTTGTTTTAAATTTTCAATTTTAATTAGTTTCAAAAATAATGGAAGTATATATTAAGAAAAAGAAGAAAAAAAAAGAATAATAGTCCTAGAGATGCAAATTACCTTCCCCTTATCTTACTTAACCTCAAACTCCCAAAAACTAATTTTACTTTATTGTTCATTTAGTAGGGGTAGGTTCTTTATTTCTATATTTCTTCAATCATCATTCGCCTCAACAGTATTTGCACTGAAACCTAATCCACTCTATTACTTTTTTTTAATTAGCACCAGACTCTCAGTAAAAAAAAAATTAATTATAAAAGACATGTTCATTTAAAAAAGATATACGGGTAAGCGAGGAAACAAAACTTAGATTGAAATACGAGAAAAAAAAAGTCAAGAGCGCAAATCAAGGAGAATAAAGTAGTTTATTCTTTTGTTAAATTGAGGTTAAGTTAGAATTTTGTTCTGTTTCCCATTCGTTGTCTCATTTGATTTAATCTTGTGTATTATAACTTTGGAAATCATAGATCGTAGCAGTTAGTTATTTGTGGTGCGGTCAATAATACGAGGTCCTCTAATTCTTGAAATTTCTTGTATGAGTTTAAATGAAATGCTTGTAAGAAAGTTAATTCTAATTATATGAAAATTTTCGCCCCTTTTGAATAGTTTGTTATTATTTTATTATGAATTCATTTTTGTGATTGGTGGTTATTAGTATTTTAGAATTCGCAAAAGTTTAGAAGCATTGCCTGAGATTTATTGTTAAGGAATAACATAAATAAATAACTAATTTAAATATGCATCATTATTTTATTATTATATTATTATTATTATTATTATTAATATTATTATTATTATTATTATTATGCTTTTTAGATACACTTTGTAACTTATATCTTTTAATGATATTGAATTGATAAATTTGAATAGATTCGTATGTATATCTTTCCGTTTATTTTTGTTAGAAGATTTTGTTGAATTTATTGTTGACTTGTTAGATTAGGATATAAAAATATTTAGTAAATGAATTTTTTTAAAAGAAAAATATCTAAGTAGAATTATAAATTTCATCTAGAGAGATTCATGATAAAATATTGATAATTACTATTAATAATTATAATAAAAAAAAGTAAAATTTGAGAAATTATATAAAGAGAACAAAAGAACAAAAAAAAAACAAGAAAGCATAAAAAAACGAAAGTAAAAAAATAAAAATAACAGAATTTTAAAAAAAAAAAACAGAAATAGAAAATAAAAAAAAATCATAATAAAGAAAAAAATTAACAATCGAAAAAATAAGAAAAGAGAAGTAGAATGAAAATAAAAATAAAAATATAAAACAAATAAAACAAAAAGTAGAAATAAAAAAAATGAAAAAGAACGTAAAAATAAAAAAAGTAACAATTTTTTTTTATAAAAAGAGAAAGCAAAATCTGTAAAATAATCATAAAACAAAAAATAAAATAAAAAAAAACAAATATAAAAGAGACCCAAAGTTGTTACACAGCAAACAAAATAAAAACAATATATATATTATTGTCACTAAACAACCCAAGACACAAACCGAGCCGCGCCTGGCACCCACATTTACCCTCCTATGTGAGCGAACCAACCATCTAAACCTTATCATTTCATTTACTATCAACATCAGTAATGCGGAAACTTAAACTCATAAATAAAAGACAATTAATAACTTCTAAAATTCAACTTTTATTAATTCCCCAGAATCTGAAGTTCTACACAACACACAAGAAACATCTATGATCAATTTATCAAAACTAGAGTATTCTAATAAGGACAAAAAAAACAAGAAAAAAGCTAAATAAATAAGCTAGTCTATGCCGAAACTTCAAGGCAGCAAACATGAGGAAGGAGATCAGTCCAAGCTAGAAGCATTAGGCTCACCTTCTTTGGAAAGATCCGGTGTTACGAGACTGCTTGAACTACTTCGTGAGTCGAGGGGAATGACGGCACGTTTGCTGCACTCCACAATAAACAATGAAAAACATAAAAGTAGGGGGTAGTACAACCACAATACTGAGTAGGTATCTCGCCAACTCAGAATGAAAACAATATATCTCAGATACATCATAAAATCAACTAATATTCTTAACATGTGATGCAACCAGTAACAACATCATTGATAATCTCACCGATCATATCTATGATGACTCAAGCCTCCACACACCTACTTTTTGTGACATTTCGTAGATTGAGTCTATTAGTTCTTCCAAGATTCATTACTTTATTCCTTCTGTGTCGGTACGTGGACAACTCCGATCCCCTACTACTATGGTCGGAACGTGACACTCCATCCCCTACTACTATGTGTCGGACGTTCCACTCCGATCCCCTAATTCTATGTGTCGTACTGACACTCGACCCCTACAGCTACGTGTCGGTTCGTGACACCCGTCCAACTAATTCTATGTTTCGGTTCGTGACCCCGATCCCCTACTCTACGTGTCGTTCTTGCACCCGTCCCACTAATTCTATGTAGTCGGTACGTGACACTCTCCGATCCCCTACATCTAGTTTCCGGTTCGTGACACCCGCCCCACTATTCTATTTGTCGGTACGTGACACTCCGATCCCCTAATCTCGTTCTAGTTAATTCATCATAGCCTTCTTTTATACGCAAGATGTCATCATCTCATCATTATTTCATCAAGCCTTTCTTTATATCAAGGCATCATCATTAACAAGAGATTAGGTTTTTCATCAGATTTGGGATTCAAAATATCTTCATCATGCGTGTTTTCATCACAATCATATATATATAATCACATTGCATCCACCCAATTAAGCAGTAAAGAAACCTATAATACTACCCAACACAGATCATTCGCTATTAAGAGTTTACTACGATAGTGTAAAGAACCATAACTACCTCCACCGAAGAATCGTGAATCAGCAAGCACATTTCCTCAATTTCTTTTGTCCTCTTCGTTCGCTCTCTCTCTCTACTCTTCTCCTCTCTTTTTCTTTCTGTCTGTTGTTCTTTTCATTTTTCTTATTCAAACCCTCTTTCTTTTACCCTAATTATTTGTAATTAAGATGAAAGATGGAAATATAACCCACTAATTAACTTAATGTTACCTCTTTTAACCCCCCAGTAATTATACTTATTAACATTAAACCCTCTTACTTATAATTAAGCAGGAATCAATCAAAAACGTCCTAAAATGTGTAAGAAATCCGATCCCCCCCCCGAACTGGGTTGCGTACCCGTGACGGGCCGTCGCGCTCGACGTTCCGTCCTGCTTCCGTCGCCTCCATCAGATAAATTTCCATCAAAAGACTCTATGACGGTCCGTCACGCCTGTACGGTCCGTCCTCCATTTCGTCGTGACGGTCAGAGAGTCGATTTCAGTACGCCAAATTTCAGGATTTCTAAGTGTTTAAACGACCCCTCCACGAGGTCCGTCGTGCCCTTGACGGTCCTCGTGGCCCCGTCACCTCTGCCATTTTTCCCAGATAAAATCTATTTGCTCAAAACGACTAAACAGTCCGTTACATAGATCCAATTACCCATCGTTCGTCCCCGAACGATCACAGAAGGAAAACCAGTGGGCGAAAAGTAATACCTGATCTGTAAATAATGTGTGATCTTTCTCGCAGATCTGCCTCCTTCTCCCAAGTGGCTTCTCAACCGGTCGATTCTCCATTGGCCCCTTGATGGAGCAATCTCTCTCGACCTCAACTTGCGAACTTCTCTATCTAAAATAGCACAGGGCTCCTCCTCATAAGACAATCTCATCCAAGACAACTGAATCCCAACGATAATGTAGTTTCCATCCCCATGTATCTTTTCACATCGACACAATGGAATACCGATGTACTCCGGACAGCCCTGGATGGCAAGGCTAACTCATCAGCACCTCCCCTACTCGCTTAAGTACTTCAAGGGACCAATGTATCTTGGGCTTAGCTTTCCTCTTTTACCAAACCGCATTACCCCCTTTTTTTTTTTCCCCCCCCCTTGGTGAAACTTTCAACAGAGACTTGTTCACCTCCATGAACTCTAAGTCTCTAACCTTTCGATCTGCATATTCCTTTTGTCTACTTTGCGCCGCTAGAAGTTTTTCTTGAATAGATTTCACTTTTTCTATCGAATCCCTCAAAGATCAGTACCCCAAGGTTAACCTCGAATGCATCAAACCAACCAATGGAGACCTACATCTCCTACCATACAATGCTTCAAAGGGAGCCTATTTAATGCTTGAGTGTAGCTATTATTGTATGAAAACTCCGCTAAGGGTAAGAGCTATCCCAATGGCCACCGAATTCTATCACACATGCACGAAGCATATCCTCCAACACTTGAATCGTTCGCTAGACTGACCATCGGTTGAGGATGGAACGCGGTACTAAGGTCCAACCTAGTACA